>CM008343.1:39500550-39529674 GCA_002525835.2 Ipomoea batatas
ACCCTAAAAAATTAAGCCAAAAGTTTTAAATGTGACATGGAAAATTGAATATATTTTTTTAATAAAAAAAATCAATTGAAAGTACACATAAAATTTTTTCCTTTTTCTTGAATGATTTTTTGTACTCATTTACATCTTGGAACGAATCTTTATGGGTTGGTCGACATCTCGCAGAAAGTAAATTTATTCATATCTCTTGTGGCCCCCGTCCGATGAGACAAATCAATGACAAATCTATCAATGGCAGGACGTTTGGTTGGCGGAGGAAATTAGAGAGAAAATAATTGTAATTCGGTGCATGGAAAAGAATAAGGTTAGAATAAAGTAAGAATTGAAATTACAGTATTTGATATACAGGAATAGGAGTACAGAAAATTGAAAGGTAAAAAACGACATAATGACTCAAATGCCCTTATGTAGTAGTAGAAATAGGAGTACAGGAAATTGAAAGGTAAGAAGCTACAAATTGACTAAAATGTCATTATGTAGTAGTAATTGTACTAGTAGTAGCAGTAATAAGAAATTATGAAGTCTTCAAGAAGTTGGTTTGAGATGTGTGTCTCTCCTTATCTCAAGAAGTCTTCCTGCAACAAATGATAAGATATTCAAGAGTCCTAATATTACTCTAAAATGTGATGGGATTATCCTAAGCATAATACAAGTCCTCCACACCATTGATCTAATATATATATATATATATTATCCCTATCAGGTGAGAATCATGTCCTAGTGAGAACGTGTGGACAAATCCAAACCATCGATCTAGAATATCTAACGGTTCAAAATAAACATAACTTTGTAATATTTATGAAAAAGGCCTAGCTCATTTTAAAAATTTATAATATTTATGAAAATGACCCCACTCATTTTTTTACTTGATTTTCCATCCCAAAGATCGATCTTACATATCAATGGTTTCGATTTGTCCACACGTTCTCAAGTGGGGAGTCGCTCTCATATATATGATCAAGACTATTTATATTTTTTAGCCGTAGATCAACGACTCTAACAAAATTCTACACTTCTAATCTATAAAAATGTGGACTCGAAAGCACAAAAATGTGCACTTGAAGATCAAAATTATGCACTCTAACGCACAAAAATGTGCACTCAAAAGCCAACAAATTTTCACTAACCTCAAGTTGTGCACTCAAAGGCACAAAAACGTGCACTCAAAGATAGAAAATTATGCACTCGAAGAGAATAAATTATGCACTCAAAGTGAGAAAAGTATGCACTCAAAGAGACAATATTATGCACTCGAAAAAAGAAAATAATACATCCCATAAAAAAAAAACCAAAATACCAGAATGTTTTTTTCCATTCATTTTAGCCGGTTGATCTAGAGTAGATCAATAGATGAGATTTAACTTTAATTTTTACCTGAACACCTTTTCTCGTTTGATCGTTATATATATATATATAAGCTTTTGAGTCATGCACAACTATGGATGTCGACTGATACTAACCACTAACCCACAGTACAGTCTCGATCAATATCGACAAGCTTGTCACAAGTAATAAGAATTTGGTTATAAGATTTGAATTGAAAGCGTACTCTTTAATTGAATAACGACCATCTGTCAAAAAAATTTCTACTAAATAAATAAAATCTGACAATTATTTCATTTAAAAAAATTAATATACTAAAAAATTATCATCCAGCCAATAGGTTCATGATTTTGAGATACTCCTTTCGTCCCATTATATCTTACTTGTCATGTTTATGATTGATAGCATAAATTAGATCATAAGTAATAAGAGTCTAAAATTACACTATAAAGTATGCATTTTGGGTGATTGGGATCAATCATATATTACAGATATAAACATGGAGAGCAAAAAGTAGTATAAGGAGATAAATTAGAAGTACTAGACTGGTCTTATTTGTATCCGGACCTTTAGTTAATATTGCACGATGACTCATGATAAGTGAACTTGTCGTGACACATGCTAGAACCTCTAATCTTTCGTTTAATTTGGAAGGACCAAAGCGATGTAATTAAACTACAAAGTACTTGGCAAGTGGTTTTAAGCAACACATTTTGACATGTAATAGTACGTTTAATATTTTTTGAAATCAGTACGTTTAATATTATTCTTAAATATATAAAACTTTTTTTTTAATAATGATACTAAATTAAATAGTACAACAATTTGAATAACCAGATATATCGTACCACATAAAATAAATTATTAAAATAGGATAAAATATAAAATAAATTTACAACAAACATACATTTTATATTTTTATAGATAGAAATAAAGGTGCACTTCAATTCATCTGTCTCTCAAATTAAATTTACCATTTGAGTGTAATTCCTCATTCTCAGGAGTGCAAGGAATAAGAAGCATGCAATGCATGTGCCTAGGGTTGAATTGATTCCATCTTCTAAACTTGTATCCAAACAAAACATCCAACGTAAGACGTACAACACAACAGCTTTTAAGTCTTGCAGAAGTTCGATGATGACCAAGAAATGGCTAAGCTAAGTCATCGTGATTAAACTCCTCTACAATTCTGGTATAATACTCCTCATATTATAATTGATTGGTTATTTAATGAAAGATTTTTTTTTTAAATTTATCAATAAATAAATCATGATAAAATTTTAATTGCATTTTAATCTATTTGTTCAAAAAGGTATTGGCAAAAGGTCATTCTTCTCACCTTCAAGTAAAAGAATTATGTTTCTCCTATATATTCAACCATTTTTAGAGTTACATTTGATCATTCATGGAACCTAGATTATCCCCATTAGTAATTTTTTCACAGTTTTTAAGACAAATATAGGCTTAATTGAAGGAGAGGTAAAGCATTGGGTCTTCTTGCAAGAGGAGGTCTATCGGGAGAGAGACAATGAAAAAGAAAGGCGTTGAGGATGCACGTTTCGAGCACGCTGCCAGTGCACGGGCCGACTAGCGCGTCCAGTGGCTAGATTTTTTTTTTCTTTTTCTTTCAACTTGTGAGATTTACTTCTCTTTTTTTTTTCTTCTTCTTCTTCTTTTTCTTTCTTCTCTCTTCCTCCTCTCTTTTCTATTTGACTTCTTAATTCTTGTGTAAAAATCAATCTATTGGAGATTCCCCTAGCATCAAAAGTTTAAAGAGGTGATGCCGACAATGCAATGCTATTATCGTACGTATATTGTGGGGAATCGCCGAATCTATATTCTCTAAAATGAAGAAACCATGCATGCGTATTAGGCAATGACTTTCCACACATGTGAACCTGGTCCCTTTAATAATTGTTACTACAACGTCGACATGTCGAGTTGGTAAGCATAAAAATACAAAAAGCAAATTGGTGGGGTTGTTTATTTGGTAATCATAAATTTACAAATTTGACTCCTAGTGAAAGTGGCTTATTTGATTTTTTGTTTGAGCTGATTAGTTATATAAAACGTAGGTTGATTTGTTTCTTTGTGGTCCTTTACTAGCTAGGGTCACAAAACAAGATTTATACGGTGCACACCCTTAAATAGTGGTCTTTGCATGGTGTATGCCCACATGTTCTCACTCGACCACATTTTCGCATCTCAAATTAATAAATAAGTATGCGCGCGCGCACACACATATATATAGGTGTTAGGAATATAGCGGAATAATGCGGAAGCAAAGAATCGAAAATTGAGAATTATAGAAGTTGTAAATAATAGGAAAATATAATAGAAATGACAAATAAGGAAATCGCTAAATCGGGACAATATATAATAAATATATATATATTAATCTCATAAAGAGAATATAAAAGAATATATATATTATATTATATATATAAGCTAGTTACGTGAGAATGAAAAGAAGAAAGAAAGAAAGAAATCAATTTATAATGAATTGATGAGGTGCATTTAACAAAGCTAATTCTAAAGCTATTTATACAATGCAATATGGAGAGAAATGTGGGAAATGTAAGAAGCAGCAAGTAGATCGGAGAATGTGCAAGAATGCACCATGCTGCCAAGCTCTCATTCATGCAACGTGGATGGTGGAAAGTCTTGATGAATTTGAGCCATAGATTATTTCCTAACAATCTCCACCTTGGATCAAATTCATTGTAAAACAACTGAAATAGTCGACTGAACTCAAACATTGTTTGAACTTAGCAATAGGTAGAGGCTTGATTAGCAACCAACCACTTGGACGAGTTGACACAGGAAATAGCCTCAGAATAACGAGATGGATCACCATCAAACTCCTGTGCAACCGAAAGTGCGTAAGCAACCAAGTGGGTTTCATCATCACTAGTAGCATACCTAGCAGGTCTTTTAATTGTCCTCCTAGGCCTGTCTTGGGCAATAGTGTACTCTCGCTGTTGCTCGACGAGAGGCGCAGTACTAGTAGATGCATCATCGTTTGTATTACCATCAATGGTAGTAATACTATCTGTAGGCCTGAACTCAAACTCCACCTTCTCTCCAGTACTCTGCGTATCACCTGTACTGGGAATAACACGATCCTTTCCAGAAGAAAATAGTGCATTTTCATCAAAAGTGATATCGCGACTCAGAATGATCTTGTGCGAATTAGGAGACCATAGACGATATCCTTTTGACTCAGAAGCATAACCAAGGAAAATGCATTTAACAGCTCTTGGGTTTAATTTACCCGTACTAGAATGAGCATAAGCAGGACATCCAAAAACTCGTAACATAGAGTAGTCAACAGGATTACCTGACCAAACTTCTTCTGGAATTTTGAAATCGAGGGATGAATGTGGAGACCTATTTACCAAATAGGATGCAGTAGAAACGGCCTCGGCCCAAAAGTCACGCCGTTTCCATAACCCAGCATTAGAGAGCATACAACGAGCTCTCTCTAACAGAGTCCTGTTCATACGTTCGGCAACACCATTCTGCTGGGGTTTTCCAGGCAAGGTCTTGTGCCTGGCAATTCCTTGTGCTGCACAGAATTCAGTGAAATCTCTCTCACAGAACTCCAAGCCATTGTCTGACCTGAGCTTCTTGACCTTTTTCCCTGTCTGAGTCTCAACGAGAATTTTCCACTTTTTGAAAATAGAAAATGCCTGATTTTTATGTTTCAGGAAATATACCCAGACTTTACGAGAAAAGTCATCAATAATAGACATAAAATATCTACAGCCTCCCATAGACTGGAATTTAGTCGGTCCCCATAAATCAGAATGTATATATTCCAATACATCTTCGGTACGGTGTGTAGCAGTAGAGAAACTAACCCTCTTTTGTTTCCCAAAAACACAATGCTCACAAAATTGTAATTTACCCGTACCTGAACCGAGGAAGCCTTGCTTGCTCAGGATATGCATGCCTTTCTCACTCATATGCCCCAGACGCATATGCCATAGTTGAGTAAGATCAGCATCAGACACCGATGAGGATACCGCAACTGAACCTGTCACTGTACTGCCATGCAACACGTACAAGCTTCCAGAACGAGAAGCTTTCATAAGAACAAGAGAGCCTTTAATAACTTTCAGAACTCCACCTTCAGCTGTGTACTTGCACCCCAAAGATTCCAAGGTGCCAAATGAAATCAGATTGCGTTTCAAATCAGGAATATACCGAACATTGGTAAGAGTCCTGATAACGTTATCATGAGTTTTAATCTGAACACTTCCAATTCCACTAACCTTGCATTGGGTATCATTTCCCAGCAAGACAACTCCACCATCAACAGGTTCCAGAGAGATGAACCAGTCTTTGTGTGGACACATGTGGAATGTACAACCAGAGTCCAGAATCCACTCGGTGTCACTCCGTTTGTCACCGGAGCTAACAGATAACATCACATCGCCTTCTGAATCACTTTCAACAACACTAGCTTCAGCGGACTTCTTCTCTCTCTCTTGCTTGTTCTTCAACTTGAAGCATTCAGTCACATCATGACCATGCTTCTTGCAGTACTTACAGGATTTGTTGGACTTACGTCCTTTGGACTTGGATCTAGATTTTTTATTGCTACTCTCCGTTTCAACTGAACGACCCCTAACAGTTAAGCCTTCACCTTTGTCCTCAGACTTAGTTTCTAAGTCAAATTTTTCTTTGGACAATAGGTTCGACTTAACACTGTCGAAAGTTAGGACATCAAGACTATTACCATACAGCATAATTTCTTTGAAATGCTTGTATGATGTAGGGAGAGAAACAAGCAATAAAATAGCACGGTCCTCATCGTCAATTACGACATCAATATTTTCCAAGTCCAATAAAATAGAATTGAATTCATCCAAATGAGACTGAATTGAAGTACCTTCCGTCATACGGATTGTGTACAGCCGCTCCTTCAGGCGCAGCTTGTTCGCTAGAGATTTGTCCATGTAGAGCGAATCAAGCTCGTCCCATAAATCTGACGCAGTCTTCTCACCTATCACCTCACGTAGAACTGATTTAGACAGGCACAACTGAATGGTTGAACGTGCCTTGTCATCCAAATCTTCCCAAGCTTCATCTGTCATTGTAGCCGGTTTCTTCTTCTTCCCAGCTAGCGCTTTCTTCAAACCGTTCTGGGTTAGAACGGCTTCCATCTGAACCTTCCAGATAGAAAAGCTAATTTTCCCGTCGAACTTCTCGATATCGAACTTGGTAACAGTCGACATCTTTGAAAATAATTCTCAATTAAACCTGGCTCTGATACCACTTGTTAGGAATATAGCGGAATAATGCGGAAGCAAAGAATCGAAAATTGAGAATTATAGAAGTTGTAAATAATAGGAAAATATAATAGAAATGACAAATAAGGAAATCGCTAAATCGGGACAATATATAATAAATATATATATATTAATCTCATAAAGAGAATATAAAAGAATATATATATTATATTATATATATAAGCTAGTTACGCGAGAATGAAAAGAAGAAAGAAAGAAAGAAATCAATTTATAATGAATTGATGAGGTGCATTTAACAAAGCTAATTCTAAAGCTATTTATACAATGCAATATGGAGAGAAATGTGGGAAATGTAAGAAGCAGCAAGTAGATCGGAGAATGTGCAAGAATGCACCATGCTGCCAAGCTCTCATTCATGCAACGTGGATGGTGGAAAGTCTTGATGAATTTGAGCCATAGATTATTTCCTAACAATAGGCATGAGTTCAAATGAAAACAATCTATCCTATGAAAAGTGATGACGGATCACAATCGTTCATTAGGATTTATCAATTATTGAGGATTTTAGTAAAAACATATGTTGTCAATTTTATAATTATTGTAAATTTTTATGTTTGTAATATTTATAAAACTAACATGCCCATTTTCTCCTTAATTATTTTTCAGCAACTCTAAACGGTTGATTTACCAAAGTGGATGAATTAGATTAATCATCACTTTTTATCTAGGAACCGGTTCTTACTTCAACCCTCAACCATTGATAAATACTGATGAACGACTAAGATCGAGTCTGAAATCAATCAATTTCACTATTTTTTTTTCCTATGGTAAGTGAATCGAAAGTTGGCACATCATTAATCGACAAAATAAGTTGGAATGGAAAGTGAATTCAGATAACACGTTGTGGAGTTTTCACGATAATAATCATGTTACTAAAAACATTGTTACGACGTACGTGTACTAAAGTTTATCAAAACTTGTCGTATGCTTGTTAGTGATGTTAATTAACTTTCATAAAGTTGGATGACACTTGCCGGTTTTTGCAATCAAACAGAGTGTGAACCCAATCTATCTGATTCACATTGCTTTTCCATTTTGCTTGTATTAGAATCTATATATCTGACACATAGTTAACACCTTTACTCCCTAATGATATTGATTTTTTATTTTATTTTCTACTTAAATTTCCTCCATTTTTAGTCGCTGTACATTTTTCTTCTAAATTTTTATCATATTATTGATTTTGTTAGTGTTACATTACTAAATTGACTTTTTTTTTTTTTTTATATAAAGATTTTCAATGTAAAAAGTAAATCACGAATCACTTCTATACTCCTAACGTCCTATGATTGGGCACATCCAGGACACTTTTGCATTCTTGCCATCCCTTATTGGTTAGTGTGCCACTGCACCTATGTTCCCAATGAGGTTCAAATTCTAATTCTCTATTATTAAAAGTAAGTAAGATTTAAGTTGATTGATCCGACTTGGAGCTACATGAATTATGTTTTAGAATTTTTAGTTCAGTCAACTAATTTATATGTACCAATGAATTTATGGTCACATCAATATTATAAGATAATTTTAAGAGTTCGGAGAAATTTAAAAAAAAAAATTTGAACTATTTTTGGAAGGTAAGCACCTAAACTTGAGGATCTTAGATGCCTTTACACTAAAATTTTAGTGAACGAGTAAATCATGAATTTGTCTTAACGATCTTATCTTATCTAAAGTGCTTTTAGGCTATTTAAATCTAAGGTGTGTTTGGTTCAAACATTTAAATCGAAATGTTAATGAGAATCAAATACTTGGTAATGATAATGACTTTAAGTAAGAGAAATCATTTTGCTCAGTAGTAAATAGGAATCGAAATCCAAATAAATAAATAAATAATTAAAATTTAAATAAATATATAAAATGTATATAATACAGATATATACATACATGATGTGTATATATTAAAATTTCATATTTAATGCATGAGCAATGATTTTTTCAATTATTTTTTATTTAATTGTTTAAAAGTAGAGGAGTAAAAAAGTAATGCTCTTTGTAATTGCTAAAAAAAATGGATTCCAATTAACATGATAACAAAAATAGACAAATAAACTAGTAGAGTGTAAAAATCTCCAAACAAACAAGCTCTTATATTAGTATTTATCTTTGGTAAAATTTAAGTCGGCACACTGTAATTGACAGACAAGTGGTTAACTTTACTGGCACTCTGGCAGGGAGAAAATTAAACGTGGTAGAAGTTACGCGGAGCCTAAAGGCTTTCCTCCACTTATATAAACTACCAATACCAAAGCCTCAAGAATTCACTCACCACCACACAGTAAAGCTTCCCAAAAAACACTCCATCTTTTTCATCCTCAGCAAAACATTCATGGCTTCATCTCTTCGTTCATTTGCAGCTGCCCTTCTCTTTGTCATGCTGTTCATGGCCACTGGTATGCCTCCACCTCCTTCTTCCTCTTCCTTTCTTCTTAACTGAACTGACCCAAAACTCCCATTTTTATTCTTTTGTTAATTTTGTGTGACGAGGTAAACTTGTAACCACTGTCTAAGAGTGTGCATGGGTAAATCTGACCTTGTGATTTTAATTGGAAAAGGACAACAAAGAAGTATACCTGCCTAATTAGTTAGTCATAACTTGTTGGGAGTTGAACTTATAACCTTATATTTATTAAGTCAATAGCAAGATCAATTTGACTGGATTACCCATTTTTGTTCTTCCATGAATATGCATATAAATGAATGTCTGTGTTACTTCCGGTGCATAGTTTAGTAAGTCGCAATCATTATATCGTGGACCAGGTCCACAGTGCACTCTGAACCCTGATCCAATAAATAGAAATTGATATCATACGGTATAGAATTCATGTTTATAATGCACAAAATTATATAGTTGAGGATACATAAACACTTAACATAATACACATACATATAAACACGATTTTTATGTGTGCAGAGCTGGGAACAAACAGAATAATGGTGGCGGAGGCGAGGATGTGCGAGTCGGCGAGCTCGAAGTTCAAGGGGCCATGTTCTCGGGACAGCAACTGCGCGACGGTTTGCCACACGGAGGGGTTCACCGGCGGCGACTGCAAAGGCTTCCGCCGCCGCTGCTTCTGCACTAAGCCTTGCTAATTCAGGCAGCCGGTGTGTGTGTATGTGTGGTGTGTATTGTTAATGTTAAATAAATGTTACAAATCCAACCATGTATGTGTGGATCAGTCTTCACCCTGCTTAGCTTCCTAATAAACCTTAGAAAACCCAAACATGGAGTCTGCTGCTTTGCCAGCTCGATCTCATGGTGTTTGGTTCCCTTGCTTGCTTGCTAGCTGGTAATTACATGTATTCAGTTGTTTCATGTTTCGTACGTTTTCGGTGTTCTTGTCTCAAGTTATCAACTAATTTCTCTGTTTTTGTTTTTTCATTCATCGGTCACATTATTATTAATATAATGGTGAAAGTTGTCTAAGAAAACTATGTTACGTTGTCCACTCACCTATAACTTCTAACACTGTGTAAGAATGTGCATTCATATTATGATAACCAATCAAAGTGTAATAACATAATTTCATAGAAAAAAAAAGTCAAAATAAGTCATTGAACTTATTGGGATCGGAACAAGTGAGTCATTAATAAACTAAAAAACAAGTGCATTCAAATTTGTTGCACACTAACATTATCAATATAACTTACAACTTTACAAGTTTGATTGTACTCATTTGAGATCTTGAGTATTAGTTATCAGCAGATCAGATACACTATCAAACTTGTTCGGCTGGTGTATAACTAAAATTAATAATAATTATGAAAGGGGTCACACTTGTGTGAGACCGTCTCACGGATCCTTATTCGTGAGACGGGTCGGGTCGGGTCGAAGCACCATGCAAATGTCATACTTATATGTGCAAATCTCACACTTATAGGCTCAAATATAACACTAATCAAAAATACGATTTTTGTTACTTATAAGAGAAAAAGTAATACATTTTTCATAATAAGTAATGTTGACAAGTGCCTCTCACTTATAAGGGCAAATATAATACTTTTGAGGAAAAATGCAATACTTTTAAATCGAAATGTAAAAGTATTGTATTTTCCCGTAAAAGTATTACATTTACCCTAATAAGTCACAAAAATTTTATTCTTGATTAGTATTACATTTGAGCATATAAGTATGGCATTTGTGCATATAAGTGTTACATTTGCATATTGACCCGACCCGTCTCATGGTGAGACGGTCTCACACAAGTTTTTGCCTTATGAAAGCGACACTTTATGTTTTTCCTTTTATCTTATTTCCCACTTGTAGATCAATCTATATGGACGGATGATATTATTCTACCTTTTTCTCTTTTTTTTTTTTTTAAATGGAAATGCATGCTCTCATATGATCCTAATACATATATTATGTGTCAATCGCACGGGTGCCTCTTGTATCCAACAATACTCAAAAGTGAATGATGGAGCTTTTGAGTATTTACGGGGTACTACGAAGACATTGTCTCGACATTATTCAGTACAAACTTAAGATTTTTTTTTAAAATAAAACTTGAGTAAAATTCATAAATAATTGCCCTCCAAGTTCTCTTTTTCGTCATTATTTTTTGGTATAACATGAAAACGTACTATTGATACTTGAAAATTATTATTTTTCACTCATAAATTTATCTCTTCAATAAAAGTTTTTACATTTACTACCCATTTATGGAATTGACTAACATTACCATGAGTTTAACAAAATTATTTATTATGAGTGACAAAGTTAAGTTTCAGACATGCAAGTGGGGCAACACGGCAGATAGTGCCAATTCGGAGTACCAGACTGTCTTCGGCTCCCAGCTCCAAAGCTGAGGGGGGACTACTATGAATAGTAAGACTATTGGGTGGAACATAATTTTCATGCGTGAAGTAACATATTCGATTTTTGTCAATACATTTTTGATCGAATATATTGTCCGTAATCTTTTAAGTGTGATTTATTTTTTCTATGCACACTACGTTCTCTCGTCATCCATTAAAAAATGATTTATTTTGTAATCGAATATTAAAACGAAATCAAATAAGCAATATCACAAAAGAATATAGATATTAAAGAAGTAAATTTAGAGAGTGGATGATGTGGTAAATGATTGAATATTTTTATTATATGATGTGGTAAATGATTGAATATCTTTATCATGTGGATCTTTAAAAAATGAGATTAGAAATTTAGAGTAAAAAGTGAAAATTAATGTAATATTTTTCAAATTTAGAAGGATGTAGAATTGTAGATCAAGTAACTTTCAACAAAGTTAAATATAGACCTAGTAGATACGGAGTACTAGATAGAGATAGATACTACAAGACAGACAGACTTTGGCCACAGATTTGGACGTAACATAATCCATTAATATTGATTTCAGAAAAAGTTGGCCTCGAGTTGAGAGGGGAAAATTTTACGCGGTGCGAAATTATACCTCCAAAATAAAACTCTCTGAGCTGGCTGGCATTACATTAAATTTATTTATTTATTTTTTATTTTTTTGGTTTCTTCCATGAGAAGATTTGGCGCCCAGAACCATTTCATTGTTTACCTTTCTCCATTTCTTCATTTCAAAGCTTGAGAGGAGAAAGCAATTAACATCAAACTAACAGAGCCTGAGAGCTATTAATATCAATGAACGTTTCAGTACTAGGTATATTTACAGTATATGCTATTTTAATTATATTTTAAATTTTAAAATTATGTATCTGCTGAGAAAGAATACAGAACACTGCAATAAGCATTCTATCGCTCCATTCTCTCAAAGATTGAGTTTATTCACATATATCTATATAACAAAAAAAATGTTTTTTTTTCCATTTACAGGATGCTATTGATTTTTAATATTACTACCTATTATTATTGGTGATTGATGAGTGTAGTTTTCGCGGTGGATGGAAAGAAGTAGGTGTTAAAACGGGAAGAAGTTCCCGAGTATCGTTCTCAAAGGACGACAAGGAGGGAGTTTGAGCGGTAAGGGGATTAAGCACAAGAGTGTTTAGTGTTCAAAAGCTAACCCAAACGTAGTAGGAAATGTGCATGAAACATAATGAAAACAAGGAACAAACATTGGAAACAATCAAGTGGAAAAGAGGATTTGGACCTTGCAACTCATATATGTATCCTTGATTTCCTAAGGTATTAGGCTAGCAACACTTAGATTATGAAAATGAGATAAGGTCACCAACAGCACCGCCACTCTCGTGGTCAATGGACTCACTCGTTAGACCGTAATGTCATCCTTGTGATCACTAGGCTAGGAGAGGCATTTTGTCAAACACGTTATGTGCCTCTTATCTTCCACTTCTCCCTTTTCTCAAAGGTGAGAGGGAAATGTGCTAGGCTAGGCTAAGGAGTAACTCTACTCTCATAGATGAGACTCCTTCTCCAAACACCTCTCATATAGGTTGATCACCCCTACACAAGAGTCAAAGTGGATCACCACTCACACAATCAAACTCATAATCAAGCAATTGCAAAACCTAATTGATCAATTCAAAGCTCAAGAACATCCATACAACATTGCTCAATCCAAATCCACAAAGATCTACCTAATCATACTTGGAATTGAAATAGCAAAAGACAAAAGTAATAACAAGAAATTAAAAGGAAGACTTAGCTAGGAATTGAACTTTGAATTTGATCTTGAACTTGAAATTGAACTTTAATCTTGAACTTGAATGTAGATCACAATCTTGCACCAATGGAATTCTTCTCTAATTCTAATCTAAACCTAAGAATTGCAATGTATGTGGAGTGAATTGGGGGAGATCTCTCTAGGCTAATCCTAGAGAGAGAAATATTCTAAAGTGATCTAAAACTGAAGTTTGATGGATCCCCTGCAAAATGGCTCAATTCCCCTTTTAAACATTGCAGAAACTGCCCATTTTCGCGATAGACACCCTGGTGGACGCGCGTCCACGGGCGCGTCCACGACGTTATTTGCGTCCAGATTTCAACTTCTGCAAGTGTTCTGATGGACGCCCGGGTGGACGTGCGCGTCCACTGCGCGTCCACGGCCCTCTGCTGCACAGACTTCAAACTTCAGAGAGTGAAAAATTAGACGCAGGGGTGGACGCCTGGTGGATGCGGCCTGGACGCGCGTCCAAGGCCTCTTCTTGCTCCCACTTCGGTTCGTTCTTCATTTCTTTGAAATATTGTCATCTTCTGCCTTTTTGCACATCTTTTTCCTACAAAAACAATTAGCCAAGCATGGAACGGGGTCCAATGACAATACCAAGCATTCTAACGCAATAAAGGGGCAAATCAAACACAAAAGCTTTCAATTGTGCACAAGATGATCCTAAAACGACCTTATAAAGATGGCTTCTTTTGCACTTATCAGTTATATTTGTAGATATGGAGGATGAAGAAAGGTTAAATTTATTTCAATCTAAAGAAGAAGTTTTTACATTTTATACAAATTTTGCAAAGAAAAAGGGATTTGGTGTAGTAACGAGAAGCTCAAAGCGCGGAGATGATGAAAATGTAAAGTATTTCACTTTTGCATGTGCTAAAGCACATAAAGAAGAATCAGCAAGTAAAAATTTGTTATCGTCAAAGCTCTCAACAAAAACAAGATGTCAAGCTAAAATAAGATTCAAAAGATGTGAAGATGAAAGTTTTAAGACAACAACCGTTGAGCTTAGTCATGATCATCATT
Source organism: Ipomoea batatas (assembly GCA_002525835.2). Taxonomy (NCBI): domain Eukaryota; kingdom Viridiplantae; phylum Streptophyta; class Magnoliopsida; order Solanales; family Convolvulaceae; genus Ipomoea; species Ipomoea batatas. Next base: position 39,514,841 of record CM008343.1, read on the forward strand.
TGAGTCCAGGGAAAGCACGCCATATTTGAGATGTCATAGGAAGCTAAATGAGCAGGTGAAAAGGAGACTTGATATAAATGATCAAGCAGGTATTGCTCCAAACAAGAACTTTCGCTCTCTTGTTGTAGACGCAGGAGATTATGAGAATGTCACGTTTAATGAAATGGATTATCGCAATTATATTGATGAATTGAGAAGGAAAAGGCTTGGTGTAGGGGATGCAGAAGTCGTTTGTAAATATTTTGCTAAAATGCAACAGAGTGATCCAAACTTCTTTTATGTGATGGATGTTGGTGAAGATTCTCGGTTACGAAACTTGTTTTGGGCTGATGGGAGGAGTAAGGCTGCATATGAATCTTTTGCTGATGTGATTACCTTTGATACAACTTATCTCACAAATAAGTATGGCATGCCTTTTGCTCCTTTTGTGGGAGTAAACCATCATGAACAATCTGTATTGTTTGGTTGTGGGTTGTTGAGCACAGAGGACACTAACTCATTTGTGTGGTTATTTCAATCATGGTTAAATTGCATGTCAGGACGCCATCCGAAAGCCATTATTACAGATCATTGTAAGACCATGCAAAATGCTATTGCGATTGTATTTCCAAGTACAAAGCATAGGTACGGTGGTGTTTATGGCATATCATGAAAAAGCTTTCTGAAAAGTTGAGGGGATATTCTAAATATGAAGAAATCAAGGAAGCCTGGCAAAGTATTGTTTATGATTCTTTAAATGAAAATGAGTTTGAAAATGGATGGTCACTATTGATTGACACCTTTGATCTCAATGAGAATGATTGGTTAGATAGGTTATACAAAGAAAGACAACTAACGCGAGGTTCCTTCATATTTGAAACATACATTTTGAGAGGGAGTACAAGAGTAGAATAAATGGAGTGATTTAAATCACATAAAATAATTTTTTTTAATAAAAAGTAATTACACGTCAGGGAGTTCTGGGGAGTACCTGTAGAAGGACTCATATCTAAATTGGTTTCATGGCCACCTATATTTAATATAACTAGTATTTCACCCGTGCGGTGCATGGACAAAATTTATTATTTATAATAATTTTCAGTGTGTTGTGTGATTCAAATTATATTAGAAATATAAACTTAATTCTGTTGTAATTTGGCTTATCAATTAGCTCAGTTTCCGCGTGGTAGTTGTAACATGTTGCTTGTACATATGAACATGATTGCAAAAGGAATGAGAGAAGTAGAGAGAAAAGGTAGAAGACAAGATATATTAATCTCAAAAGCCCCATCTTATTAATCTATCAAGATGTATATATATATATATACAATAATACAACCCTTCATTTTCTCAACATAATGAAGGAGTTAGATAAAAGGCAAATGAAAAGTCTAAATATAATGGCCATCAATATATATATATTTATAACACTCCCCCTTGGCCATTATTTTACCATACTCATGCCTCTTTAAAACCTCGCTAGAAAAACCCTTTGGAAAAAACCTAGACGAGGAAAAGAGTACACGAAATATGTTAAACCATTGTGTTGCACCGGTTGCCTCATTAAAAACCTTAGCCTAAGAAAACCCAGTGGGAGAAAAACTTAGCTAAGGGAAAAAGAGTACAACCATAAGCCTTCCGGGCATAATCTTCAAGATTTCTAAGGTCTTCAGGACTATCCATTCAAGTGCACCTATATTAGTTGCCTCATTAAAAACCTTATTATAAGAAAACCCAATGGGAAAACTTATCTAAGGAAAAAAAAGAGTACAACCATATGCTTTCGGAGCATAATCTTAAGGATTTCAAAAGTCTTCAATTCTTAGATTATCCATTCTAGTGTAGCTAGAGGTTGTCGCTCCCCCTGAAGATAACAATCTTCTAAGCCTACGCATTCCAATTTTATAAACATATTACTCAAAATTGGATGCAGGCAGAAACTTGGTGAACATATCTGCCAGATTGTTCACGAGGGCGAACTTTCTCAACAAGAATTTTACTAATCTTCTGGAGTTCATGTGGGTAGTAAAACTTAGGTGCAATATCTTTTGTAAGGTTCTCATTAACAAACCTATTACTTGCATGGGCAACACAATCTTTATTTGTCCACTTGGGACATTGGGGGTAAAAAAAATAGCATTACTAGTTTGGGACTTGGCATCATGGGTATCAAAATAAAAGAGCCAGTACCCAAGTAGCCCGCCAAAACCACGTATTGGTTTCTCACATAAATATCATAATCTTTATACCTCGAAGATGCTAGAGGATATGTTAAACATCATTTCAATATTTCATTGTAGAGGAAGCACTAAACGTTGCTAGCAATTTTATCGCAAATTCAATATCAGGCCTGGTGCGACTATGGAACTTCTAGTTCCATCATAGTGCTCCAATAACAATGATAATGGACTTCCAATCCCAAAATATCCTTATTTATCATTTTCGAGTCTAAATAGTTCCTTATCTACTTCAAGAGATTATTGGACTACCGTTAGTGTGATAAGTAAATGATACTTATTCATATAAAACATCTTCAAGACATTTTTTCAAATAGGCTAACTGGTATATAAAACTCTTTCAAAGAGAATCTCAATCTTCAGATCGAGGCAATACTTGGGTTTCCCAAGTCTTTCATTTCAAAAACTCCGTTATTCGGCATGAGCTAATATCACCAAGCTCTCTATGTGTTTCAATAACATATAAACCATCAATATCGACTGAAATGATAAATAAATAAATAACTCCATTAGCAATTCTTTAACGAACACATAATGGTACATATTATTTGCATATTCCTTCTTCGGGAAGAAAACACTCAGTCAATAATATTCAAGTCATAAAAAGACTTTAGTAATTTAATGATACATGTTGTGATTTTCACTTTCCTCATTTCAAAAGTGTTGAATCCATCGGGGATTTACAAATAAATATTAGCATCTAATGACCCATAAATTTGCGGTCATGATGTTCATCAACTGCATATCTAAATTTACACAATTCACTGCCAATTTGCCAATGATGTTAATTAGCAGAACGTAATGCCATATGTTGTGGGAGAGAATATTTGATCAAAATCAATCTAGGGTCTCTGCGTAAACCCTTAAGCTACCGGTCTCGCTTTATATCATACCACCAAATTGTTTTATATTTCTCTTTTGTACAAACACCCATGTGTAAGGTTAACATTAAATGGTGTACATATTATAAAGAGAATACAGTTTTAGCGAGCTGAGCTGTACATGCCTTAATTGCTCCTTTATGCATTAAAAAATCAGGGCACTACTGGTGCCTAGCTCTAGATCCAGATTCTTATATATTGAGAGCAATTTATAAGGCAATTGTGTTGTCGACAACTATAATATTTTTCATAAAATCTCCCATATATATAAAATTCATGGCAATTTCTAAATCAACCAGACTCTAGCCATTTCCCAGAGATATTTTTATCTGGTTGTTCCGCATCCCCAATATTATGATTTTGGGTGCACCTGTAAATTTATTGTGGGGTTTTCGTCTTCTGGACGAATGTCTTCAAGACATACTTCTTTAAGAGATTTCAAGAGTGACGGAATTTTCTACTAGCTAGATTTAGCTTTCCGCGGATTCTTGTCTGTTATACCAATATGTCTCCACGCTTCTAGCGTTAAGGAGCATTGGTAAATACATATATGGTCCAAGTTGGGGAAAATATATGAGACCTAGCTAGTCACTCTTCTTATCAGTATATATATTGGCATATTAGATATCTTCTGAACTTCTAGTTCAGTTTACCTAATACGTGGGTTTAAATACTGAAGATCTTTTTCATCAATCATTCCATGGAATTTCTCGGCATTCTATAAAATTTGGGCTTTTATCTCCCCCTAATGACGTGAAACGATCTTCATCAAGTGTGCAGTTAGCGTACCTAATTATATATTGATCCCATATCATGAGCTTAAGTATTTAAACAACAGACGGAGGCTTTGATAGCTCTTGGAGGTACGCAATGGCGGTGATATAGTAAAATAGACTGCACACTATGAACAAAACGCAGACAGGGAAATGTTTGATCTTATACCACGTATTAGGAGCTAGGGGGAATAATTATGATATGCAGTGGGTCAAATTCTAATAGCAAATAAAACTAATGTCCCCAACAAGAAAATACATAGTTTAAGAATTTTCTTTCACAAAATATGCTTTATATAATATGCACTTGAAGGAATCTGACTCACCAAAAAAAATATTTGCCCAAGGCAACTCACTAGCTCATCCCATATTATAATATCATTTGGGTCTTTAAAGCCTTTAAAAAATGTACCGCAACATATGAAGTACCCAAAACATATACGCAATCATCTATGATCAAATATGAAAGCATACATATCAAATGATATTATAAGGGTACACAATAATCATAGGAAAACTGAGAAGCTTGTCAAATAATATAGATCTTCAAGATCTTCCAAACATCTCTATCCTCAACTTTCCAATAGTCTCACTCATTGGTTAATTTGCTTCGTGCAAATTCACATGATATAATTCACTCCCTCATTTGCTTCGAGCAAACTGATATGATATAATTCATTTCTTCGTTTGCTTTCGGCAAACTGATATGATATCATTTGCTTCTATCTTTCAAACTGATATGAATCTCAATCTACATAAGATCATCATTTTCATGTAACTCTACGAAGCAATGTGTGACAACAAAGGAAAAAACCACTATTTTGAATACATGTTCAAACAATGGATGAAGAAACACCATTTTACAAAAATATGCGTATATGTATCTTAGTATTTTGATGCAAATATAGCAATCCGATACAAACATAATAAGAATTGATTATGCATTCCATATCCAAAGTCATAGAACATACATGGATACATATACATACAATTTGGTATATAACCACATGTATTTACTATTTCCAAGCATCATGGTTCATTTAGAGCCTAATTCATATCCATGATTCAGGAGGATAAAACAAGAGAATTTATATTTACAAACTCATGTATTTACCCAAAAACTTAACCATGACTTGATGAGAGGTTCATATACGCACAAGTAGTTAACAAACATGGAGTATTATTACACTAATTATCATAAGCACACATATACAGATAATAAAATCAAAAGAGAGAATACTTATTTCGCAGAAACAAGGATTGGAGGTTCCAATTCATATTGGAAGGCACTATGCACAAACAAATTCATAGATTTCATAATAAAATAGATTTCGTAATAAAATGCACAAGAAAATTGATAGCAAGCATACCGTTCACCGAAAATCACGATAGAGACTCGTGCTGATAACGTGTTGTAATTTGGCTTATCAATTAGCTCAGTTTCCGCGTGGTAGTTGTATGGTAACGTGTTGCTTGTACATATGAACATGATTGCAAAAGGAATGAGAGAAGTAGAGAGAAAAGGTAGAAGACAAGATATATTAATCTCAAAAGCCCCATCTTATTAATCTATCAAGATGTATATATATACAATAATAATACAACCCTTCATTTTCTCAACATAATGAAGGAGTTAGATAAAGGGCAAATGAAAAGTCTAAATATAATGGCCATCAATATATATATATATATATATATATATATATATATATATTATATTTATAACAAATTCATAATATTTATAGTAGAATAAAAATAGAGGATGTGAGCTAAAATAACCACACATCAAAAGATAGAAAAGCTAAGTAAAATTTGTATTTTTTGTATACTTGTTCTCGTTAATTTACTGTATTGTAGATCAAAACTATATAATTTGTTTATTTTCTTTATTAGTAAGCAAGGGAAAATAAAAGGGAAAAAATGTTAGGATTTATGATTTGAATTGCAAAATCTAATATTTCCCGTAGTATTTGTGTAATTTTCTTTTAAAAAGCAAACAAATAATAAAAAATTGTTATTAGGAACCACATCTACTTCATGTTTTTATAATAAAAATATTAAAATTTTATTTTAAATTAGTAATGAATAAAGTACGTAATTTGTAAACTTTTTTAACATCGATTTTTCTAAGTTATATGGTTACCGAACAATAATAAATGAAATAACTTTCGTTCACACTAAAAAAACCTATAAATTATTAAAGAATTACAATGCATTTTCGACTCATTACAAATTAAGATTTTGAAACCTTTGTAATTGCTAACTCGAAATGTTGCAACATATAATATTAGCTTTTTTAATTGCAAACATATTTTTACTAAAATTTTATATATATTATTATTATTATTATTATTATTATTATTATTATTATTATTATTATTATTATTTATCCTTAAAAAATCATTATAATTATTATTATTATGAAAAATATGTATACCCTTTTGGTCATTTTACATGTTAACCGCTAATTTTACCAAACATTTTTTTACAAACCGCTAATAGAATCGGCTGGTCAAACCCGCTAATACAATCTGCTATTTGATAACCGCTAACACCATCCGCTACCGCTAACTGCTAACCGCTGATAACCAAACAAGCCCAAGGGCATTTTGGGGAAAGGGAAACCTTTCCCCAAAAGGCCAAGTGAAAACGCTGCACATTGCAGCGTTTTCATTTTCAGCGGTTTGGAGCAAACCGCTGCTCCAAACCGCTGTTAACCAAACACCTTCTTTAGCGGTTTGACCATGGTCAAACCACTAAAGTTGGTCAAAACCGCCAAACTTTGGCGAAACGCTATTAACCAAACACACCCATAATCGGCTTCGGTGGTGGAAAATGAAAAGGTGAACGTATATAATCGGGGTGGGTGGGTGGTGGGACCTAGTCCCAAAGAGACCGCAGCGACCCAGACAGGCTGGCTGCATCTATATATAGACATATAGTCCAGTCCCATGCAAAGCTAAACTAATACCACGAACAAACAACAACACAGAACTCCATACTCGAACCAAACATTTCTCAACATGGCCGGGGCTATTTTCGTCAGGAAGGACTCCGTCTTCTTCTTCATTATCTTCATCATTGCCGCGGCGATGATCGCGGCGCGGGGAAGTCCTCCCTCGCAGCGGATCGACCCCCATCCGACCGTTCATCGGCGTCTGATGATTGATCCTAACTCCAGTTACAGCCCTCCGGCGCCCGGGTACTGACGCCGCCGCCACTCCATACGGTTATACGAGGTCAGATCTGCTCTGATACAGTCCTTTTTCTTTTCGATCTGTTACGTTTTCGTTGTGTGGGAGGTGGTTTTTTTTTTTTTTTTTTAAAACTGGGAGGTGGTGTTTAATTTTGTCAAAGAAGTCCGATCTATCTACTGAGCTTTTCCGGTATGGTGAATAACATTTGGGTTGGAGATTTAAAATTTCTACTGTCAAATTTTTGAGCAGGAGATGGTCTGGACTTAGCTCTTAGCGGGTCACTGATCTGATTTTGATTCGACCCGACTCCCGGTCATAATTAGTCTAGCCCTAAATAGTGCCCATCCTTATACCATGGATGTAGGATGGCCGGTGAAATTGGTATGAGCATTTTGAAGTTTGTTTTGGGAGGGAATTGACAAAGGTCGGTTCGGGTTCTTCAAACCGGAGTTTTTGACGGCAGGTTAGAACCGGTTTTTTTTAGAGTCACAGTTAAGCATGACCACGGTTCGGTTCTGGTTCGAATCGGATTTTTTTTAAAAAAAAAAAATTGTATTTTTTTAATTTTTAAAATTTTCCAAATTCAACAATTAATAATTTTTGTTGAAAAATTTTCATTCTAAAATGTTTTTAAAATAGTTATATTAAATATTTAAACTTCAAAGTTAAACTATATTTTAAAAAAATTGTTGTAGTTGAATTTTAAAATGTTATTTAAAGTTTAAACATTAATCAAATAATAATTAAACTTTAACTAAATAATAAATAATAATTAATTTTTTTTTATATTTTCCGGTTTGAAACCGGTTCCGGTTCCAAACCTTAAGGAGCCGGAACCAAGGTTCCAGTTCCGGTCTGGTTCCAACAGTACACGGTTCGGTTCGAACCGAACCGTGGTCATCCCTAGTCACAGTTGGTGTTTAGACATAAATTAAATAGTATAATATATATGTTATTTAGCAATTAGTATAAATAAAATATACGGGACGGAGCTACGTAATTGTGTATATGCAAGAGATACATTCTAATGTTTAGTAGATTTGTGTTAACGATGTATTTTGGTATATACTAAATGAATATAAATATTATTGTATTTAATTGTTCACTCTTAAATAATATTTTGACCTCCCGCAAGCGCAACACATTACACATAATTCTGGTTCCCTCTCTGTCTAATATAAATGCATAATATATAATATCTAATATATATTAATATATGGGCAGTGGGCCAGAAGTGAGTCAGAACTCAGAATACATGGTTGAATTGACATGTGAAAATAATTTTTTTTTTTTGAAAACAACATGTGAAAATAATTGATGGTGAATTATGTGATGAAATATGCAAGAATGTATGTTTACCGTTTACCGCCTGGACAAGGTGCCTTGTTTAAAGCAATGACTAACGGTAAAAGTAATTCACAGGTGATGAAGTCAAGTGCATACAAAGTTACAAACAAAGGAAGGTGGTCAAGTCAAGTGTGTGTAATTGTCTCTTATATTTATGTGTCTTATCTTGTAAAATTATGTGTTTATAAACACAAATTATGTATGCGTTGTGATTTTTGTATTTTATGTTATAAACTTATATGTATGTGTGGTGATTTTAATGTTTTGAGTTATGAATTTAATACCTTATTGTTTTAATGATACTCTTAACTCTCTCCAATTTATTTTTTGTCCACTTTACTTTTAGCACCTATTTTTATGGAACAATAGAGAAGTACAACGCTTTCCCGTTTTAAGAAAATAAAAAACCATTGGTCAGATCATGAGTCTCTCTCTATATATATATTAAATTTAAAAATAACTTCAAATATTGTTTTTTTATTTTAAATCCACACACGCCACAGTGCATTAAAGATGACAAGCTTTAGAAATTGATAAATAATTGTTACATAAAATCAGTTTATGACTGTTAGGAAAATCACCTGGGAAAATATATTGGAGTAATTCAAGCACATAAATAACATACAACACGATGGATGATTCAACACATAATTAACATACAACATGGGGATTGTAAATTCGAGTCGTGTAATATTCATAGTGTCTTTAAAATTTTATTTGCTACCTCTCGAAGGTGCTAAGAGCGTTGTAGACTAGATTTTTCAGGGTAAAACGAACTTCGATCTAATTATTGAACACTCAATAAACTAAACCCGACAAACTAGAACAAGGCATAGAACACACTTGTGGACCGACAAGAAACTCTTAATCTTAAGATTTAGAGGGAACATATTTTTTTTTTTTGAAACCAAACCTGCAGGGAGTATATTATAATAAAGAAGAAATAGAGTCAGGGGGGACAGAGTCCCAATACAAAAAGCTTGCCTGAGAACCGGCAGAAATAGCGAGAGTATGTGCTAAAGTATTTAACGATCTAGGAATAAAAAAAAATACGACAACTTAAGAAAGAAGACATCGCCGCCCTGCATGCATCAATAAACAAGCCAGCATAGGAAAAAGGAGCCTCCACCCTGTGTAAACCACTATGGAGCTGTGCACAATCTACGTACAACTCAACCGAATCCATGCCCCTGCCTCTGAGCCAAGACAACGCCTCCTTGCACGCAATGGCCTCCGCCATGAGAGGAGAGAAGCAATCGGGCAAAGGCCCTGCATACGCAGCGATGAAACCCCCGTGTAACTCCACGAAGACTACCCCGAACAAAGCCTTGAGGGTGTTGGAATGAAAGCTGGCGTCGACGTAGCACTTCGGTCGAGCAGAAGAGACTTGAGCATGCTGCGCCCCCTCCGCTGCCGTAGATGACAGAACAGACAGCTGGTGGCGTGGGTTGATCGACCTCCAAGCTTGAAGAGTAGTCGCGGCAGCCGCTACTAATCTTCTTGGCGATGGGAGAAAGCCATCCCACGTAGCATTGTTCCTTGCGCGCCAAAAATGGTAAAGAATAGCTACAGCCAAGCAAATATTATCCTCAGTCAATGAACATAACAGGCTTGAACACCACTGACTAAATGTGACACCTACAATGCTAGGGAAAGGAATGTGTGATTCATGCCAAACAAGTTGTGAGAAATCACACAAAATTAGTGCACACATTGTATCCTCATGACCCAACCCACACTTAGGACATGTAGGGTCCACCTCCACTCTCTTCATAATCAAATTGGTAGTTACAGGAAGAACATCACTTAGGGCCCTCCACAAAAATATCTTCCATTTAGGGGGAACTTTTAATTTCCACAAGGAGATCCAATCACTAAAGTAGTTTGGGGAACTCTCAAAATCACCAACTACGCATCTATAGCCACTCCTAACAGAGTAGCTACCCTTTGGGTCCCCAAACCAATACCATGAGTCCTCGTAGCCCGGGGAGATAGGCACCCTCAAAATACGCACCACATCATTTGGGGTGAAAATGTCTGTAAGAATAGAGAAATCCCATGAATTTGAATTCTCGTCAATCAACCCCGCAACAAGAGAGCCATTTAACTGTGGTGGCATGGGCGTCTGTATCATCGGGTTTAAATCATCAGGGAGCCAGGGATGACCCCAAATTAAAGTTGATTTGCCATCACCAATCCTCCGTCTCACACCTCCACAAACTAAGTCATGAGCCGCCATAATACTTCTCCAGCAATAACTTGGGCAGCTTCCTAACGTAGCATCAATAAACGAGGATTTCGGGTAGTATCTTGCTTTATAGACCCTAGCAACGAGGGAATGGGGCATTATTAAGAATCTCCAGGCCTGCTTTCCCAGCATAGCCAAGTTGAAAGCCCGAAGATCCTTGAAACTCAAACCTCCAAACTTCTTTGGCACACATAACTGATCCCAAGCTTTCCAATGAATTCCCCTCTCAGAACCAGAACGCCACCAATATTTATTCATGGTTCTCTCAATAGACAGACAAACTGAATCAGGGAGCAAGAAAACTCCCATTGAGAAAGTGGGCATTGCTTGTGCCACACTTTTCAACAAGATTTCCTTACCTGCCTGAGATAACAGTTTCTTATTCCAAGAACCAATTCTTGGCTTGATCTTATCCTCAATATAAGCGAATGCAGCTCTCTTATTTCTTCCCACAAAAGCTAGTAAGCCCAGGTACTTTCCAAAATTAGGGGCCTGATTAACGCCCAGCACCCCTGCGACCTCAACACTGTCGTGCTCAGAGGTATTTCTACTAAAACATATACTAGACTTATGAAAATTCACAGCCTGCCCAGACATTTCTTCATACAACTCCAAACAATGCTTAACCACACCTGCCTCCTGAATATTAGCCTTAAAGAACAAGAGGCTATCATCTGCAAAGAAAAGATGTGAGATTGGGGGGGCACCTCTAGCCACCCTACAGCCATATATGGAACCCTCCACCTGAGCTTTCTGAAGTAATAGGGAGAGTCCTTCAGCACAAATAATAAATAGATATGGTGATAGGGGGTTACCCTGGCGAAGCCCACGGGTCGGTACAACTTCCTCACTACTAGCACCATTAACCAAGAAGCGATAAGATACTGAAGTAACACAGAGCATTACTAAATCAACCCAGCCATTTGGAAATCCCAATGCAAGCAACATTCTCCGCAGAAAAGGCCACTCCATGCGATCATAAGCCTTCGCCATATCCAACTTTAAAGCCCCCCAACCTACCACACCACATTGTTTCCTATTCAAAAAATGCCCCACCTCCGCAGCAGAATGTTATCCGTAATGAGCCTATTCGGAATGAAGGCAATCTGTGACTAAGAGATAATGTCACCAAGTAAATGCTTCATTCTATTAGCCAGGATCTTAGTCATAATCTTGTAAACCACATTGCACAATGCAATAGGCCGCAGGTCCGAAACAGACTCAGGGATATTTTTCTTAGGGATCAAAACCACATTAGTATCATTCAGGCCATCGGGAAAGGAACAAGAGCTCAAATAGTTAATCACAAAAGCCGACACGTCCCCACCAACCACATCCCAGTAATGCTGGTAAAACCCAGGATTCATTCCATCAGGGCCCGGGGCTTTATCAGGGAACATAGAGAACAAGGCCGCTTTGACCTCATCACAATCAAAAGGGCGCAACAAGAGGTCATTATCACTCTAGGAAACTCGGGGGATGATAGAGCTAAAGAAAGACTCCTTAGTGGTAGCACCGTTGGATTGAAAGATATTTTCAAAATATGACACAACAACAGGTAACATAGGCTGACCCTCCACCCACACCCCAGCATCGTTTTAAAGCCTAGATAAAGTATTTTTCTTCTTTCGGGAAGAGGCATACCTGTGAAAGAAGCGGGTATTTGCATCAGCTCTCTGCAACCAATGCTGTTTGGCACGTTGCCTCCAGAAAGCATCCTCCTGAGCTTCCAGGCAGGTCAATTGATCTTCCAACCTCGAGAAATCTGCCAAGGAGGCCGAGTCCCTGGATCCTCGTAAAGATAACTGACTCCTACGAAGGGTCCTGATACGTTGACTGAACTTGTGAAATTGATCACCTCCCCACCTCCTCAGCCTCACTCCACATAAGTGTAAACAATTAAGAAATCCACCCTCCATCCCATCCTTCCATGCATCCTCCACTACCCCCCTACACCCCTCATCAAGGAGCCAGGCCATCTCAAACTTGAAACCCTTAGAAGCTCCATCTGAGTATAGAACGGTCGGATTGACACTCAAAAAGATAGCGGAATAATCCGAGGTACGGGTCATGATATTCTCAACATAAGCTTCATCTCGCAGATCACACCAACTTGAGGTTGCCAAGACCTTATCCAATCTCTCCTCAATCCACCCTGCAGTAGCCTTACCCCTCTCCCAAGTGTACTGATAACCCCGCATAGGCAGTTGGACCAGCCTACAATTATCCAAGGTCTCCCCGAACCCTTGAAGCAGATTATTAGGATGCAGATTACCCCCTCTCTTCTCCGTCTGGTATAGGAGATCATTAAAATCACCTACAACTACCCATGGTAGAGAGGACCTACTTGCTAATGATCTAAGCAAGTCCCAAGATTCAGCCCTCCTCCCTCGGTCAGGAAACCCGTAAAAACACGACATACGCCAACAAGGAGAGTTCACAATACTTACTTCAATATCAATATGATTCCTAAAGTAACTTAGCAATCTGGCCGTACAATTCTTCCTCCAAAATAGAGCCAACCCACCACTCAAACCAACAGGATCGACATAGAACAGTCCCTCGAAACCAAGCTTAACGCGGAGACGCTCAGCATGTACCCGCCCAACTTTGGTTTCCATAAGATAGAGGAACTCAGGCTTCTTACAGGACACAAGGCCCACAATCTCGCGAACTGAACGTGGATCGCCCAAGCCACGACAGTTCCAACTGATAATACTCATGATGATGGGCGGCCCTGGGGACCAGAACCCGCCGATGACAAGTTTTTTGGAACATCGATGGTCCTTCGATGGTCCTCTGACTATGTTGATTTTTCAAAATTAGTCCCCGGCTTTTAATTTGGACAATTTAAGTTTTTTGACTTTCAAATTTTTTCCAATGTTGGTCATTTCATCAAATTTTGGTTAAGTTGAGGTCAAATGAAGGGGTAAAATTGTTCATTCACCTGTTTAGTGTATTATTACTCGCATTTCTCCTGTCCTATATGCTATATATATGAATATAATGTTAGTCGAAGTCTCTTCGACTGAGATTATATGGCTTCGATTGAGACTTCGACTGATATTATATTCATATATACAGCGTATATGAAAGGAGAAATATGAATAATAATACACTAAACAAGTGAACATGCAATTTTACCCCTTCATTTGACCTCAACTTAACCAAAATTTGACGAAATGACCAACATTGGAAAGAATTTGAAAGTCAAGGGACCTAAATTGTCCAAATTAAAAGTCAAGGACTAATTTTGGAAAATCAACATAGTCGGAGGACCATTGCTGGAATTAACTCTAATAATAATTATTATTATTATAACAATAAAACATTATTAAGTGATCTAATGGGTACATTTTGAGAATCAATTTCTTATTCACCCATTTTCTACCTGATGTGTACAAAATATCAATTTTTCCTATTAATTTAAGAAAAACCAAATCCACTTTTATCCGAACAAATCATAAATGAACTTCTCATATTTTATAATACAAAATAGTCACTTAAAATGTAATATTACCACCTAAATTTCCAACAATAATACGGAGTACTACATATCTTAAATTTTGTTCTTAATGATCTGAACCCACATGGTATTTTCATATTGTTTGATTGATATTATGTTTTGTTTAAATAATTAAATATATTATATTATCGAAAATCATATTTAAACGTTATAAAACACGCAGAATAATTCCCTATATCGACACCACAAGCGTGGCCATTCACCAGCCTCAGAGAGAGAACTCTATAGTGTCAAGAGAGAACTTTATAGAGCTTCAATTTCTTCAATTGTGATTTCTTGAACGAAATGCATATACTATTTAGAATGGTGAAAATATGATAATTCCACCCTGTGAGCATAAATGTGCAGTCCAACTATTAGCTTAGGCTTTTAGTTGAGGTGGAACACATGCTTTAATTTGGTATCAGAGCCATGCAAAAATTATGTTGCTTGGAGCTCATCAAAGTCAATTTCCTGCACACGTTAGGGGGCGTGTGCACATAAATGTGCAGTCCAATTATTAGTTTAAGCTTTTAATTGGATGGAGCACATGATTCAATTACCCCATCTCAAACTCCTTAATATTTATTTAAATAAATAAATAATTATTTAAGATAAACACTAAGTTAAATTATTTGATATTGGTTGCACTCTTGGTCCACAGCAT
>CM008343.1:39535396-39546532 GCA_002525835.2 Ipomoea batatas
TTTTTTTTTTTTTTTTTTTTTGTAGTGATTGAGTTGGGGTGATCTTGGGATGTAAATTGTTCTTATTGGAATATTTTTGCTTGTAGTAAAGAAGGAAAGGGCAAGCACAAGAATGCTACAAATTTCAAGGTGAAAAAGTAACGTTGGTTCAAGGTGATGGCGTTTCCAATTTCCTGTTTGGCAGTGAGGAAGAAGATTCAGAAGAAATCGGAGGAGGAAGAAAATCAAGGGTAAATTAGTCTTGCCAAGCCAATTTTTTTTCCCACCAACTCGATCAGGAAAACAAAATACCAGGGTCTCTGGCTGATTTTGTTTTCCTCAAAAGTGAGGAACTCAATTTCCAATGGAAAATCAATTCAAATGAACCAAACGAGGAAAACATCAACTTCCATGATTTTGAAGAAAATTTTTTTCTTGGAAGTCTACTTCCTGCGAACCAAACATGGCCTTTGTGTGAGGCTGAGGTTTCACTACTACAAAATTGATTGCATAACTTTACACTACACCTGAGATACTACTTTCCGCGCACCCACCGAGAAAAGGTGCCACGAAAATTAAATTAATAAAATATTAAGAAATTTTCCGTGGCACCCATAGGGAGATGGTCCCACAACTTTTTTGTTGCCTTATATTATATTAGTGTACAATTTAAGTATAATAAAGAATCAAAAGTTGACACATCATTAATTGACAAAATCAGTTGGAATGGAAACTAAACTGAGATAACACGTCGTGCAGTTATTCATGATATTAATCATGTTCCTAAAAACATTATTGTTACGTGTACTAAAGTTTATCAAAACTTGTCCTATGTTAGTTAGTGATGTCAATTAACTTTCAAAAAGTTGGATAACACTTGCCGGTTTTTTCTATATCAAACAGAGTTTGAACCTAATCCGATTCATATATCATATTGCTGTTCCATTTTGCTTGTATTGGAATCTATCTGACGCATAGTTCACACCTTTAATTTCCTCCCTAAATTATTTAAATCCTACTTAAGGCTACCCTGAAAACAACTCTATCTATCTTCTTCATCCTCTGCAAAACATGGCTTCATCTCTCCGTTCATTTGCAGCTGCCCTTCTCTTTGTGATGCTGTTCATGGCCACTGGTTTGCCTCCTGCTCTTCCTCCTTCTTCCTTTCTTCTTAACTGAACTGTATTTGTTAGAATTAAACGCTTACCACTTGCCTAAAGCTATAGCCAGTAGTGAAGACACAATTTTATTTTCTTATACGACTCAGTATAGCAAAAATTCTGCCTAGGCGCCGATTAATCCCCACCTAGGTGCGCTGCTCGACCGCCTAGAGTATCACCTTAAATGGGGGTTTAGGCGACCGCTTAGGCAGCCTAAGCACCACCTAGGCCTCCTGTGCGCCGACTAGACCTCTTAGGCACCGACTAGGCTGCCTAGTCAACCAATTAACTATTTTCTTGTTTTTTTAATGGGTTATTTCACTTAAAACAACATCGTTTTGAGCGAACTACCCTAAATTGTACAAACTCTAGATATTTTTAGGTTAATATTTAATATTTTAATATTAACTATTAAAATATTATAAATTTATAATTATTAATCTTTAAAAATTTAAAAATACTTAAACAAATTTCCACATAGAAAAAAAAAATACACTGGCGCCTAGGCGTTAGGCGCTAGGCGCTTGGGCGTCTGAGGAGCGCCTAGCAATTCTTTTAACCATGATACTGATATACATTTTCCACACACTAGGTGTTGGATTTAGCCCTTTAAACCCTTTTCCTGCCACCGTCCAACAATGGGGGTGTTTGGTTATTGGCTTATCAGCCAAATTTTAGCTTATTTGATCAAGTTTAGCTTCTTTGACCTACCAATAAGCTATTTTGAAGTGTTTGGTAAATGGCTTATTAGCCTTGGCTTATTGGGCTAATAAGCTGAAAATTGAAAAGCTAATGAATGTAGCTTTTTCTATTAGCTTGTTGAGATTAATGAGTATATTGACTATTTTGTCCTTTGAAATCAATGAAATTTACTTATAAATGGGTGGTGAGTTTGTTATATTTAAAGGTTGAAATAATACAATACACGCATACCCTTAAATGTCATTTTACATTCAATCAGTAGCTACTAGTAACCAGCTAATTTACCAAACAATTTTTTATAACCAGCTAATACAACCAGTCAAACCAGTTAACGCAATCAGCCATCAACTACTAGCTAAACCAACCAGCAACCAGCTATCAGCTATAAGCCATCAGCCGTTTGCCAAACACCCCCAATCTCCAGTCACTCGGGGTTGGGATTGGCCTTTTACCGGCCATCTGCCCAATAGTACTGACCCAAAACTCCCATTTTTGTAGATTTATAATGAACATATATGTGTGTGTGGTAATTGTGAGCAGAGCTGGGAAGAAACACAATAATGGTGGCGGAGGCGATGCCCTGCGAGATGCTGAGCGGGAAGTACAAGGGGGAATGTCTTTCGACCGCGGATTGCGCAGGGGTTTGCCACACGGAGGGGTTTCTCGACGGCCATTGCAAAGGGCCGCGCAACAAATCCAAATGCATTTGCATTATTAAGCGGTGCTAATTCATCAATCTGCCTCTCTAGGGTTCCAATGAGATCACTTGATTAGGTAAGATTGTGAAATAAGATCTTGTGTATGAATGTAATATTTTTTAATGGTCTAGATTGATTGACACACTCTGTTCGTACACATTTAATCATCGTTCACACACAATTTAATCAATCTATACCATTAAATTATTACATAGATGCACAAGATCTAATCTCACGATCTTACCTAAACATGTGATCATCCTAACTTCTATATATATAAAATGTCGATCAAAATAGGCTATTGAAATTATTGGGAATAAGCTAAGGAAACTACTAAACTAACAAAAAATTTAAAGTTGTTGTACACTAAGATATCAGTACAACTTACCGTGTTACAAAATTAAGCATACTCATTTCAGATCTTTAATACTCCGTATTAGTTATCAAGGGGTATACTATAAACTTGTACACTGTACAATCAAAATACATACCGATTTAAAGATGACACTGTGTTTTTCCTTTTCCCCTATTTTCCAGCCGTAAATCAATATATATGGATGGATGATGTTATTTTATTTCTTTTATTTTTAATTTTTTGGAAGCACATGTTCTCATGTGATCGTAATATATGTATTGTTTGTTTGTCAATCACACGAGTACCTCTTGTACCTAGTAATATCCAAAAGTGAATGATGAAGATTTTGAATTTGTACGGTATACTAGATTACTCGGTAGGCATTGCTTCTAGAGTACCCAATACAAACTTAAGGCCTTTCTAAAATTTTTTTGACAGGTAATCAATACACAAGGAATTGATATATAAAGGATTAAAATTAATAAATTTCCGCCCATGTTCTCATATTCATTATTATTTTATTTGGGTATAACATGAAAACTATTGCAACTTGAAAATTATTATTTTTCACTCAGAAGTTTACATCTTAATATTCATTTCTGAAGCGACAATAAAAGTTTTACATTTAATTTACTTGCCTTTTATGATTTGACCAACATAACCTGTATGTATGAGCAGTTCAATTGTTCACATAAATGATGTTTAGGAAGAAAAACAAGGGATCGAGTCTTACTAGCGGTTGGAACGTGGGGGCCGGGTCTTGGGAAATGGAGATTCAACCTTTTGCGAAGAAAAAAAAAGTATTATGAGTGACAAAATCAAGTTTTAGATATGGTTTTAAATGGGGAGCTATACTATATACAAAAGTTAAACATAAATTTGTATAAATAAATTTTAAATTCAATATATGAGTACAAAAATACTAATGTCAACTAATTCAATATAACTAAATTCGCTCACCAGATAAATGTTTTTTAAGAACATTTTATAAAATAATTATTATAAAATTAGTCTTCAAGAAAAGAAAGAAGAAAAAAAGAACAAAAGCACCTAGAGGATTAACAAAGACAAAAATAGAGTATTGCAATTAGAATTCAAATACACTTAAAATTCATCAATTCAAAAACAATTACAATATTGCTACTACAATTAGAATGTGAAAAATCAAGGAAGCCTTGCAAAGTGTTGTTTATGATTCTTTAAATGAAAATGAGTTTGAAAATGGAGGGTCACTATTATATTGATTGACACCATTGATCTCAATGAGAATGATTGGTTAGATGGGTTATACAAAGAAAGACAACGTTGGGTTCCTACATATGTGAAATATACATTTTGAGAGGGCCGGGAGTACGGGAGTAGAATAAATGGAGTGATTTAAACCACATAAAATAATTTTTTTTAATAAAAAGTAATTACACGTCAGGGAGTTTCTTTGGGGAGTAATGTTGGGACTTGGGAGTACATGTAGTCCTAGATGGCTAGATGGAAAGGACCCTGGCAATTTGACATCTAACAGCATTTATTAAAGTTTTTACACTATCGGGAACGAAAATTAAAATCATAGTTAGTGTTGGATTGACAGTTTTTAAAATACAATAATTATTGAATTTGATTATCTCTTCAATTATTGAAAATTTCATTCTCTAATTAAAAATGGATATTATTTCATCTTATCCCTACAATTTGGTCACCTCCCAACATGTCGCCTGCTTACTACATCCCTCCTATTTTTGTTTTGATTTTTTGTTCATATTGGTGTTTTGAATGTCATTATATTATGATCAATTGTTTTGATTTTTTTTAAAACCTTTATCAAACCATATTGGATGTCATTATATTAGGATCAATTGCTTTGATTTTTTTTTTATTTTTGTATTTTTAAAACCTTTATTAAACCATATTCCATGTTCTCTGCCCACTAATTATTATCTCATACCTCTATTAAACCTATAATATGATATAGTACTTCAACAATATAATTGTAAAATATATTATATTAAGAAATTCAAACTCAATAACAATAATAAAAGTATAACATTGTAAAGTGCTACATTGTTAAATAAAGTATCAAATATATTAATACGCACAGTCTAATCATCACCTAGGTGAGGGAAAGAGCAAGCTAAGCCTACAATGACATCCTTTTCGGCTTTTCTACTTCTGTTTTAGCCGCAGCCATTGCTTTGTTATGCTCTGCCATTCCTTGGGTCAATTTCTTATACATTGCCCTCACTAAATCCTCAGTAGTGCGGCCGACGACTGTTCGCCGGCCGCTGGAATGATTCGCCAGTTGCCAGAATGATCGCCGGAACCCTAATGACCGGCTATCGATCCTAGGTAAATAACTGTCTATTGCGTTTGGATGCAACAAAATGATAAGCTTAAGTGTTTAATTAAACTTTTTTAAAGTTCAAGAACTTAATTACACGTTCGTGCATGTAAAGTTCAGGGGTCTATTAACCATTTTTCCCAAAATGTTCATATAATGAATGTGACATGCATGTTGACTAATTGTTGTATTAGGAGTCTGTAAAATTAATAAATTAACCGAATGTAAATTCATTTGACTACACATATAAAGCACAACACAAAAGAAGGGCGCTAAACGGTTGATTCTAAAACAAGGGTGTGCTTAAAGTGCATAGGGTTGTGTTTATATATAGTGAGTAGTTCTTGAAACTTAAGGTGTCTGGTTTTTTTTGATAAGGTGAGTAGATGTTGAAACTTAAAGGTGAGTCAACCTGAAGCTTAAGGTGCATTTTTTCCTTCTTAAAGTACGTGTTTTGCGTGCTTAAGGTGCGTGAGTGTTGAAACTTAAGGTGAGTGAACCTAAAATTTAAGGTGCGTGGTTTTCCTTCTTAAGGTACGTTGTTTTCCTACTTAAGATGCGTCAGTTTTTTTTTTTTTTAGCTCCGAAACACAATCAATGTTCTTTATAAGATTCTATCTACAAAATCATATATATGTTAATCCAACTTAAGGTGCATAGATTAGAAGCTTAAGGTGCATCATTTTAGAATTCTTTTTAAAGAGCATTGATCACCGCACAACCACACGGGAACCTTTAACAACACCTGAACCGTTATATATATATATATATATATTATTAATCGACAAAATCAGTTGGAATGGAAACTGAATTGAGATAACATGTCGTACTAAAGTTCATCAAAACTTGTCCTATGTTAGTTAGTGATGTCAATTAACTTTCAAAAAGTTGGATAACACTTGCCGGTTTTTGCTATATCAAACAGAGTTTGAACCTAATCTGATTCATATATCATATTGCTGTTCCATTTTGCTTGTATTGGAATCTATCTGACGCATAGCTCACACCTTTAATTTGCTCCATAAAAAATTTAAATACTTAAAGGCTCCCTAGAAAACAACTCCATCGATCTTCTTCATCCTTTGAATAAAACATGGCTTTATCTCTCCGTTCATTTGCAGCTGCCCTTCTCTTTGTGATGCTGTTCATGGCCACTGGTTTGCCCCTCCTTCTCCTCCTTCTTCCTTTCTTCTTAATTGAACTGTACTTGTTAGTATTGAACGTTTACCATTTACGCCTAAAGCTATATCCAGTAGTGAAGGCTCAATTTTATTTCTTTATACTGCTATAATTTTTGACACATTGGGTGCTGGATTTAGCCCTTTAAATTTTTTCTGGCCACTGTCCAACAATCTCCGTCACTCGGTGCTAGGCTTGGCCTTTTATCGGCCTCTGCCCAACCGTACTGACCCAAAACTCCCATTTTTGTTGATTTATAATGAATATATATATATATATATATATATGTGTGTGTGTGTGTGTGTGGTAATTGTGAGCAGACTCAGCAGAGCTGGGAACAAACACAATAATGGCGGAGGAGCCCTGCGAGAGGCCGAGCAGGAAGTACAAGGGGGCATGTCTTACGACCGCGGATTGCGCAGTGGTTTGCCAGACGGAGGGGTTTGCTGACGGCAAATGCAAAGGGAAGCGCATCAAGTCCAAATGCACTTGCATTATGAGGCCTTGCTAATTCATCAATCTGCTCCTCTCTTTCCCGCGCAAATTATAGTGTAGGTTGTGGATCAAGATCATGGCTGATACTGCAATTGTATTGAACTACTGCAGTTGTATTGAAAATGAACTGTAATTGCACAGAACAAAGATCTTTCATCTGTTCAACACACTGCAGCATCAGTTGAACACAACTGCAGTTCCAGTTCCAGATGGATAAAACGGCCTCCATTCAACACAACTGCAGTTTCCTTCCAACACAACTGCAATATCAATTCAACACAATTGTAGTATCAGCCATGTGCATGATCCACAATGCATTATATATATAATGTCGATCAAAATAGGCTATTGAAATTATTGGGAATAAGCTAAGGAAACTACTAAACTACAAAAAAAAAAAAAAAAATTAAAGTTGTTGTACACTAAGATATCAGTACAACTCACCGTGTCACAAAATTAAGCGTACTTATTTTAGATCTTTAATACAGTATTAGTTTTTTTTTTTTTGAAACAATACAGTATTAGTTATTAACGTGTACACTATCAAACTTGTACCCGCACTGTAAAACCAAAATTCATAATGATTTAAAAATGACCCTGTATTTTTTTCCTTTTCTCTTAGTTTCCAGCTCTAAATCAATCTATATGGATGGATGATGTTATTCTATTTCTTTTATTTTTATTTTTGTGGAAGCACATGCAATGTTCTCATGTTATCGTAATATATATATTGTTTGTGTGTAGGGCCGGATTTTAGGGCGTGCAAGATGAGCAATATTAGGGGGTCGTTTAGTAACTTGGAAAAATGGAGGATTTTCCAAAAAAATGAAGAATTTGAGAAGTGGAAGAATGGAAAATGGAAAACTTGTTTACTAAAACCAATTCTCTAAACCAATTCTCCATCTCCATTCTTCCATTTCTATAGCATTTTGGAGAGACCCAAAACTGAATTCTCCATTCTTCCAAATGGCAAAAACACGGGTGAACACTACTCTTCTCACCCTGAAGTCCCACGTTCGAATCTTGTTGGGAGCAGCTCCTTTAGCCTGAATTCCTTTTGTCCACATCAGCCCATCATCGTTTGTCTCTTGCGCAATTAATTCCTCCTACTACTACAATTATTATTATTATCTTTATTATCTTTTTTATTATTATTATTATTATTATTATTATTATTATTATTATTATGATCTTTGTTGTATGAATATACAAATGTTTGCGCACAGTTAATTCCTACTACTACTATTATTATTATCTTTATTATTATTATTGTTGTTGTTATTATTATTATTATTATTATTATTATTATTATTATTATTATTATTATTATTATCTTTGTTGTATGAATATACAAATGTTATATGGGATGATTGTATTTAATGAAGTTTTTAGTATTTTGTTTTGTAATCAAATTATGTACTAAAACTAAAGAAATGAAGAAATTGGAGAAATGGGGAAGGAAAATTGGAAAACTGGAGAAATGGAAAACTGGAGGAATGGGGAAGGAAAAATGGAAAACTGGAGAAATGGAAAATTGGAAATGGAAAAACAGAAAAATGAAGTAAACAACCCCTAGGTTTTTATGACTGATCTAAATTTTATTACGTATTATTTTAAAAAAAATTCTACTTCGTAATATTCACGCGAATCACTTTTCTTCAATTCGCAGTTTATTTATACTTTGATAGGGCCTCACTTTTTTACCAGCACAGGGCCACGCAAATAAAAAAAAAAAAAACCTGCCATGTTTGTGTGTCAATCACATGAGTGCCTCTTGTACATAGTAATATCCAAAAATGAATGATGAAGATTTTGAGTTTGTACGGTGTACTAGGTAGATCCAATACAGCCTTTTTAAAAAAACAATTGATATGTAATCACTACAAAAGGAATTGATATATAAAGGAGTAAAATTCATAAATTTCCGCCCAAGTTGTCATTTTCATTATTATTTTATTTGGGTATACATGAAAACTATTGAAACTTGAAAATTATTATTTTTCACTCATAAGTTTACATCTTAATATTCATTTCTGAAGCGACAATAAAAGTTTTTACATTTAATTTACTTGCCTTTTATGATTTGACCAACGTTAACCTGTATGAGCAGTTTGACCAATTCAATTTGTCACATTAATGATGTTTAGGAAAAAAAAATAAGGAATCGAGTCTTACTAGCGGTTGGAACGTGGGGGTCTTAGGAATGATTAACAAACAAAATAATCTAATACAAGGGAGAAAATATGGACAAATAAACACTTATCATTAATCTTGTTCCTAAAAACATTGTTGCGTGTACTAAAGTTTATCAAAACTTGTCCTATGTTTCAAAAAGTTGGAAAACACTTGCCGGTTTTTGCTATATCAAACAGAGTTTGAACCTAATCTGATTCATATTGCTGTTCCATTTTGCTTGTATTGGAATCAATCTTACGCATAGTTCACACCTTTGCTCCCTAAGAAATTGATTTTTTTTGAAAACCAAAAAAATTGAATTATTTTCTACTTAAATTTCATCCATTTTTACTCGTTCTATATTCTCTTTCTAAATTTGTATCATATTATTTACTTTGTTAGTGTTGCATTACTAAATTGACGTTTTTATATATAAGCTAATTTCTAATTAGAGTCGAAAAGGGAAAATCGTGAGTAGCTCAAATACAGTCGTTATACCGTGGACAGGTCATCTCAAAAGATAGTGCCTTACATTTGTTTTTATATTATCGAATGAAACTGTAGTTATATCGAAATGTAACTGTAGTGGTTGTGTTGAAATGTAACTGCAGTATATATGAACTGATACTGAATAACAGTTTCACATTTGTGTTTTATATTATCGAATGAAACTGTAGTTATATCGAAATGTTATTGTAGTTGTGTTGAAATGTAACTGCAGTGTATATGAACTGATATTGAATAACAGTTTCACATTTGTGTTTTTTATATTATCAAATGAAACTGTAGTTATATCGAAATGTAACTGCAGTTGTGTTGAAATGTAACTGCAGTGAATATGAACTGAAAGTGAATGGCGCGGAACGGAGGTGGTTTCATCTGTCTGTTTTCATTAATCAAAACGACGTCGTTTTGATGTGCGGTCCACAATCCATTGTGGACAGCGGTCCACGATATAATTTGCGGCTCAAATAACCCCTCAGTTCCAATCCATCATGTTCAATTACTTTTGTGCTCTTAGCCTCTTACCCTAAAATTTTGGTGAATGAGTAAGTCATGGATGCTGTCTTAACAATTGAGTTAGACTACGAGGTGTTTGACTCTTGAGTAGACCCTAATTGTATACAGTATCTTTAAGTCTATATCATACTAGATTAATTTCTATTCATCATGCTGGGTCGGTCAAATTAAGGGCCAAAGCACTAGCTAGATGGTGTGCACGTTAACAATTTATCTCACCTTATCTGAAGTACTTTTCCGTTATCAGTTACGAGTTAAATCTATATTTTTGTCGGTAAAATTTAAACTTGCACACTGCAATTGTCAAAAAGTGATTAACTTTAGTGGCAGGGAGAAAATTAAAGGTGGTAGAAGTTAGGCGGAGCCTAAAGGCTTTCCTCTTATATAAACTATACTAATACCAAAGCCTCAAGAAATCATTCCTCCCCCAACTTCTTCATCCTTTGCAAAAGATGGCTTCATCTCTCCGTTCATTTGCAGCTGCCCTTCTCTTCGTGATGCTGTTCATGGCCACTGGTTTGCCGCCTCCTCCTTCTTCTTCCTTTCTTCTTAACTATACCTGTTAGGGTTAAACGTTTACCACTTAAGTCTAAAACTATAGTCAGTAACAAATAGACAATTTTATTTTCTTATACTGCCACACATTTTCAACACAGGGTGCTGGATTTAGCCCTTTAAATTCATAGCCATAGGGTGCTAAGCTTGGCCTTTTACTGGTCTCCGCCCAACAATTCCCAGCCACCCGGTACTAAGTTTGGCCTTTTACTGGCTTCAACCCAACAATCCCAGTCACCCGGTGTTAGGCTTGGCCTTTTACCGGCCTCCGCCCAACAGTACTGGCCCAAAACTCCCATGTTTGTTGATTTATAATGAATATATGTGTGTGGTAATTGTGAGCAGAGATGGGAAGAAACACAATAATGGTGGCGGAGGCGAAGAACTGCACGAAGCCGAGCGGGAAGTACCATGGGCCATGTATTACGAGCAGGGATTGCGCAGCGGTTTGCCAGAAGCTGGATAAGTTACTCGACGGCAAATGCG
>CM008343.1:39551475-39577120 GCA_002525835.2 Ipomoea batatas
ATAAAGG
The DNA here is from genome assembly GCA_002525835.2 of Ipomoea batatas. NCBI lineage: Eukaryota > Viridiplantae > Streptophyta > Magnoliopsida > Solanales > Convolvulaceae > Ipomoea > Ipomoea batatas. The sequence continues at coordinate 39,551,483 of CM008343.1, forward strand.
CATTGTAGACACTTAATTCTAAATTAAAGAAATACATATGTATCATTTTTTGCTGTAGCCACTAATTTATTTTAATTTAATAAGAGCCAAAAAAAAAAAGCTAGGCCTATAATGAAAAAAAAAAATATGACGGTCAAATTATTAAATCAAATAGATGGTTCAAATTATTTATATTTTTATTTTTCTTTGAGATTTTCTAAATTTATCCTTAATTATAAACTTACTCACTAATTTCAATAAGAAAGATCTTAAGTTCGAGTCCATCCTAATCAAATTTGGCATAATTAATTTCCTCACTCTATTTTACTCTTATTAAATTAAAATAAATTAGTGGCTACAGCAAAAAATGATACATATGTATTTCTTTAATTTAGAATTAAGTGTCTACAATGCCTTTATTTGAAAAAAGTTAGACACCTAACGAAATTTAAGAAATGTTGGTGTAATCATTTGTTAGAATGAATGGTTCATATTATTTTGATTTTAATATTTTTATTATTTTTCTTTATTTACCTTTTATTATACTCCGTGTTATTTCCTTCCTTAAACAATCTGGAATTTGCTAAGTATAAACTTTAGTAACGAAATATTTTGTTAACTATTTATTATTTTAACTTAATCTTTTATTTTTATAAGAAAGGTCTTAAGTTCGAGTCTCATCCCAATCAGAATTGGCATAATTGTTAAACATATACTACGAATATGTTATAATGTATTAAAAAATACAATATAAAATTTAATATTAAATTTGGTCAAATAATTGGCCCTACTAAATACATGTATACCATTCAAAGTTAAGGATCATAGATTATAAATAAGGAATATTGAAAATAATTTTCTTGTATTTTTTTAAACAACAAATTTATGTTTTTTTTTTGTTTAATTAATCTTCTTTTGATTATTTAAAACGATACTCAATATTTAAAAATTTGAGAAGATATCATAATTTTGACGTAGTGAAGGACCATTTGATACGCTGTGACTTTAAGGAATGGTACGATCGATGGATATGGCATGGTGAAAGCTTACCTCCTAGTACAAGTGTTAGTAAGAGTGAAACTCATGTAGATAGTGAAACTCATGCAGATAATGAAACTCAAGAAAATAGTCAAACTCAGACAGATAACGAGGAAAATAATGAAACTCATGTTAGCAATGATGAGAATGATGAAATTAATGACCGAATAGATGAAATGATGTGTGATGTTCAGGGAGATTTTAGTGAAATGCCTCTTGAATTTAAATGTTTGTTTGATAATGCTTAAAAACCTTTGTTCGATGGGTGTACCAAATATACTAAGTTATCTGTTGTGCTTAAATTATATAATTTAAAAGCAAAGAATGGATGAGGTTATAAGAGTTTCACGGGATTATTAGAACTACTAAAAGACATGTTTCTTAGTGATAATGAACTTCCACATTCAACCTATGAAGCAAAGAAGTTGTTGTGCCCGTTGGGTATGGACATTGAGAGGATACATGCAAGTCCAAATGATTATATATTGTATTGAAAAGATTATAAAGACTTGCATGTGTGTCTAAAATGTGGGACATCACGTTATAAAAGAAAAAATGTTGATGATGTGTGTGAGGGTAAGAAAGGTCTACCAGTGAAAGTATTATTGGTATTTACCCGTAATACCAAGATTTAAACGCGTGTTTGCTAATCCAAGAGAAGCAAAAAATTTGCAATGGGATGCTATTGAGAGAAAAGATGATGGAAAACTAAGACATCCAGCCGGTTCACCATAATGGAAGAATATTAATAGGGGGTGACCTGAATTCGATACTGAAAACAAGAACCTAAGACTTGGATTGTGTACTGATGGAATGAAACCTCATTGTAACATGTGCAGTCGACATAGTACTTGGCATGTCCTTTTAGTAGTCTAAAATCTTTCCACCTTAGTTGTGTATGAAGTGGAAATACATTGTCGTTGTTAATATCAAGACCTAAACAACCAGGAAGTGACATAGATGTATATCTAGCACCACTTATTGAAGATTTAAAGATGTTGTGGAATGAAGGTGTGTCGGTGTATGATATGATGCTTATAGTCAAAGCAATTTTACCTTACGTGCAATGATCTTTTGCATCATAAATGATTTTTTAGCTTAGGGTAACCTATCAGGTTCTACTTGTAAAGGAACTAAGGCATGTCCTATTTATAAAGATGAAATAGACTCAATGCACAAAATATCACTACAAATTGGTTATATAAAATTATAAACTAACACATTTTTCATTTACGTTAGAAGCCTCTCCTCGCATCCCTCCTCTCCATATATGCACACTAAAATTACAATAATGGAAAAATAAAAATATTTCTGCCAGAATTGTTCTTAACGAGGATCAACCTTATTAATCTTATGCATGTCGAAACAATAGTTATACTATAGATCCCGATCTACCTTGTAAAGTAAATCGGTGTCCATTTACATGCTGAATATTTACAATTTGATCGATTTGTGAACGTTTATTATGTAAATTGTGAATATTTAGTTGTTAACATTCAGTATGTAAATTTTGTATTTTGGACTTGAGATCACAGAATAATTTGTCAAGTCGAGAGGCCTCAAACTTATAAATTTCACGGTCATTATTTGACACATTACTTATTTTTAAAATATACACATAATAAAATGTTTTTGTTGTAAATATCATTCAATCTTACTATCTATTTTCTCAAATATCGCATTATTATTATATTATAAGTGACTCTCCTGTGAGAGGATTCATGAGATGGGTTGGATCAATATAAAAAGCTTATATTGAAAAATATAATACTAATTAGAAATAAAGTGTTTGTTATTTATAAAAGAAAGTATAAGAAGAAAAATGTAATACTTTAAAATCAAAATATAAAATTATCATATTTTTCTACAAAATATTACACTTTACCTCGTAAATAACAAATATTTTATTCCTAATTAGTATTACATTCTTAGTATAAATATTACAAATTTATCTTCAATACGATTCGTTTCAAGAATAAAGATTTATGAGATGGTCTCACAATTTTTTTTTTTACCTTATATTATATTAGTGTACAATTTAAGTATAGTAAATAATCAAAAGTTGACGCATCATTAATTAATTGATCACAAAATCAGTTGGAATGGAAACTAAAGTGAGATAACACAGTTTTTATACCGTGAACCACGGTCATGACTGATACTGCAGTTGTGTTGAACTAATACTGCAGTTGTGTTGAAAGGAAAACTGCAGTTGTGTTGAAAGGAAACTGCAGTTGCGCGGAATAAAGGCCGTTTCATCCGTCTGGAACTGCTGTTGTGTTGAACTGATACTGCAGTTGTATTGAAAGAAAACTGCAGTAGTTGCGTAATGGAGACTGTTTCATCCGTATGTTTTCATTAATCAAAACGACGTAGTTTTGATTGTGGACCGCGGTCCACAGCATAATTTGCGGAGATAACACGTCGTGCAGTTATTCATGATATTAATCATGTTGCTAAAAACATTATTGTTACGTGTACTAAAGTTTATCAAAACTTGTCCTATGTTTTTGAAAATAACTTGTCCTATGTTAGTTAGTGATGTTAATTAACTTTCAAAAAGTTGGAGAACACTTGCCGGTTTTTTCTATATCAAACAGAGTTTGAACCTAATCTAATTCATATATCATATTGCTGTTCCATTTTGCTTGTATTGGAATCTATCTGACGCATAGTTCACACCTTTAATTTGCTCCCTAAAATATTTAAATCCTACTTAAGGCTACCCAGAAAACAACTCCATCTATCTTCTTCATCCTCTGCAAAACATGGCTTCATCTCTCCGTTCATTTGCAGCTGCCCTTCTCTTTGTGATGCTGTTCATGGCCACTGGTTTGCCTCCTTCTTCTTCTTCTTCCTTTGTTCTTAATGAACTGTACTCACCCAAAAACTCCCATTTTTTTTTTGTTTTATATATAAATACAATTCTTTGTGGATCCCCGTGCATGTTTATGTGAGTTTTTGTATCTAGTGTTATGAAATTATGTAGTTCATAAGTATGAATTCTGTTTCTGAAACAAATTTTTAAATGTGTCTTAAATAGTGTTGCAAAAATTTTGTCTAGGCACCATTAATCATATCGGTGTCTAGTGTTGGCCGCCGTATCACTATAATCGGTGGTCTAGGCAGCTGGCCAACTAGGCAGCCCGTCTAGCCCACTTAAGTGTCTCCGAGACTGTCTAGTCCGCCAATTAGCTAGTGTTCTTTTATTTTTTTAAAGATTGGCTATTTCATTCAAAACCATATCGCTTTGAGCAAAATAGCCATAAATAGTTCAAATTCTAGATGTTTTTTAGGTTAATATTTAATTTTAGTATTAAGTATTAAAATATTAAATAGTTTATAATTATTAGTTTTTAAAACATTATAAACTTTTACCAATCGTCGTCTAGACGCCCCAGGGCGCCCGAGGAGAGCCTTACGATTTTTTAACCATGGTCTTATGTCATGAATTTCTGTTTTGTGTTGTGGAATTTTGCGCTTATTAACAAAAATTATGTACCTAAATCATATTAAAAAAATAAGTAAATATATTACATGTGTATGTATCTTGCGTGGTTATTGTGTGCAGAGATGGGAAGAGACACAAAAATGGTGGCGGAGGCGAAGCGGGATTGTATCGAGAAGCCGAGCGGGAAGTACAAAGGGGCATGTGGTATGGACCTCCCTTGCGTATTGACTTGCAATAGTGAGAAGATGAAAGGCGGCTACTGCAAAAGCGCCAAGGGAGGCGCCAAATGCATATGCATTGTGGATTGCATCTAATTCATCAATCTACCTATATATCTACATACATATAAATATATATATATATATATATATATATATATATATATATATATATATACAAAATTAATAAGAATCAATAAAGTTATACACCTAACGAAAATTAAAAAATGTTGGTCTAATCATTTGTTGGAATGGATGTTTCATATTATTTTGTTTTTAATATTTTTAATAATTTTTCTTTATTTACCTTTTTTTATACTCCGTATTATTTTCTTTCTCAAATAATCTTGAATTTGCTTAGTATGAACTTTAGTAATTGAGCATTCCGTTAACTATTTATTATTTTAACTTACTCTTTTATTTTTATAAGAATTCGAGCTTCATCCCAATCAGAGTTGGCATAATTGTTAAACATATACTACGATTATGTTGGAATGTATTAAAATACAATATAAAATTTAACATAAAATTTGGTCAAATAATTGGCCCGACTAAATACATATATATAGCTTCCAAAATTGAGTATCAAAGATTATAAATAAGGAACATTGAAAATAATTTTCTTGCATTTTTTAAACAACAAATTAAGGTTTTTTTTGTTGTTTAATTAATCTTCTTTTGATTATGTAAAACAAGATTCAATATTAAAATTATGCTTTTTTCATTAATGTGAATGATTTAGGTCATTACAGTATTAATAACTTTTTGTTTGTATTTTTATAATGGTACAATTGTATATGAATTTACAAATATTGTACTATTATTTTTTTATCGAAGAAAAAAATTTTCGTACATCATTGTCAGACCTGCGCGACCTAATTACAAGGTTGTTAATACGAAATTCAACTATATCTAGATTTTAAACGGTAAGACCATTGTCCAAAGAATTGACAATGTTGACATTTCACTGGCTCCAATTGAACAAATTCACACATCATTCTCAGAATTTTATCCATGCAAGAAATTAAAACTTCTAATAAAGAAATTTATAAGTTAATTTTTTACTATATCATTTATAACAAAATCTATTGTAAGCATATATTTTGAATTATATATATATATATATATATATATTTTGATCAGACAAGGAGGGGGGAAACCCCGGAGAAAACTAAGCTAATTCGTTTCCCGAACTCTGCGACAGCAGACGACACGCGCAAGATCATGGAAGAAGACCTCCTCGCTCTCTGGGGGGCAAGTACTTAAGGTCGTCCACTCATTCTGCTGGCGTGTACCCAAAATAGAGAGCGTGCCGGCCACTCTATTCTGCTCCCTATAGATCGCACGAATGATATTTTGAATTATATATTATAATATAATCTTCTATTGACAGCAATTACAAACTCCCAAAACAATTTGTCTAAACAACGAATGGAAATTAAAAAAAAATAAAAAAAATCAATGACTTATTGTTGTGGATGAAAAGTGGATCTATTACTCTTATTAAATTAAATAATTTAGTAGATACAACAAAAAAATAGTACATATGTATTTCTTTAATTTAGAAATAGATGTCTACAATACCTTTATTCAATAATTTTTTATGTCCGTAGATAATAATATGTAAATAGTAATAAGATCATTATCTTATGTAGCTATGTTTAAAACTCATTATTACAAATTTCAATGTAGGGCAATAGAACATCATGACACACTTGACCCGTCGAAAAGATATCCAGACTACAACAATGAAGCAATCAATCTTGCAAACCAAGTAAATGAATAAATTTTAAAAATAGCTACCGTTGCGGCATTCATTGATCTTGTATGTAAAATGGTTATTGTACATCCTTTAAATATATTAGAACTAATATAAATTTACAATTAATTTTATTCTCTAAACTCAACTTGTTTATATTAAGATAAAGCAAAATCAGCATCAACCTTAAATACAAAAACACTTAGTATTCGAACTACCTATAGAGTCATTGTTTTTATCATCAAGTAAACAAGTTAGGGAACTACAACAAGAGGTACTACATACTCATGAATCTTCTACAAATATAATAAATATTAATATTTTGTTCAATAATTTCACATAACAATCTACGACACACATCTTACAACACATGAAACATGTAGGGGAAAAAATTAAACTACCACGGCTAAATTGTATTTTTATCGCTTAGAGTGACAAAATTATTAAACTTTTTTAAAATTTTACTGAGTATGTACATGGATATTTTAAAATTTTATTATCTTTGTTCTTTATGCAAGCATGTTTTCCCCAAAATCGCCAATGGCCAATTAAATCCCTAACTTTATGTTTGCAACGACAAACCTGCGAACCTGTTAGCTAGCAAATTTGCGAACTTGCAAACCATTTTCTGTATGCAACGCAACCTGTGGACTTGTTAGCAAACTTGTGACCCGTGTGAGCGAGCAACAAGCGAAATAATGTATAATTACAAACATAAATTTAAACAAGTCCGTTGCTTATATTATGTTTTATATATTTTGGTTCGCATGCTCTAGATTTCGGGGAAAACATACATGTAACTTTGGGAAACTAATAATAAAAGTAATAATGCTTTATTTAAAAATATAATTAAAAAATATATTTAATTTAATATCCACGTAAGCACCACGGGGCATACATGGAAACCTATTGAGAAATGGATCAATATTGAATAGATTTGGTATAATTGAACAGATTGGTTAATTTAAGGAATTTAATTGTACATTTTTAAGTTCAATGACTTGATTGTATTTTTGTATTCAGTACAAGACCAATTTAAACGTTTTCCACTTTTCCCTCCACAACTATAATGAGCTAAATCTATATTATTATTTTTGGTAAAATTTAAACCCGCACTCTCCAATTGCTCGAAAGTAAGTAGTTAACTTTACTGGTTGGGAGAAAACGTGGTAGAAGTTAGGCCGAGCCTAAAGGCTTTCCTCTTATATAAACTGCCAATAATACCAAACCCTCAAGAAAACACTTTTTTTTCCCATCTTCTTCATCATATCCTTTGCAAAACATGGCTTCATCTCTCCGTTCATTTGCAGCTGCCCTTCTCTTTGTGATAATGTTCATGGCCACTGGTTTGCCTCCTCCTCCTCCTTCTTCTTCTTCCTTTCTTCTTAACTGAACTGTACTTGTTAGGATTAAATGTTTACCACTTATGCTTATAGCTATAGCCAGTAACAATGGCTCGATTTTATTTCCTAATACTGCCACATATTTTCGACTCTGGATGTTGAATTTAGCCCTTTAAACCCTGGATGTGTGTGGTAATTGTGTGCAGAGGTGGGAAGAAACACAATAATGGTGGCGGAGGCGAGGTCGTGCGAGTCGCCGAGCGGGAAGTTCAAGGGGACATGCTCTCAGGACACCAACTGCGCAACGGTTTGCATGTCGGAGGGGTTCTCCGGCGGCACCTGCAAAGGGTTCCGCCGCCGCTGCATATGCACTAAGCCTTGCTAAGCTGATTCATAGGCAGCTGCAGTGATGTGTGTATTGCTAAATTAAATAAATGTTACAAATCCAACCATGGATTTGTATTCTCTTTGCTCTTTGGCAAAGCCAGAATTCGAATTCAGTTGTGTTAATATACTAAATTTGATATATAAAAATACGAAGTTATATTTATAAATAAATGTTTTAATTTTACAATTATCTATTATTTAACAATGTCGCCACAGATTGTTCTGTGACGTATTAGGGTAATACTGAAGGGGAACAAGTGTTTATGGGAAACACATTTCGTTCAATAAAAATAAGTAAACAATCATTTTTCGAATTATCTTCCATTCGATTGTGTAATCTATTATTCACTATCTCCATGACTGAAAAAGCTCTTTTAACACTTGCTGTAGCCATCATCTACCAGTGGATTGGAGTTTGTTGCTTTACCAGCTCTCATGGTTTTTGGTTCTCTAATTGCTTGCTAATTGCTAGCTGGTAATTACATGTATTCAGTCGTTGTTTCATGTTTCGCACGTTTTAAGTTTTCTTGTCTGATGTTATCAACTAATTTCTCCTTTGTGTTTTCATTCACACAAATTTTAAGCGCCTTAAACCGCTGTCACATTAATATAATGGTAAACAAGTTTAATAAAACTATGTTGTCTATTGGCCTAACTTCTAACATTATCTAAAAATTGTGCATTACCACTCAAAATGTAATATGTAACATTATTTTAATTTAAATAAAAATCACAGAGCAAAAACAAGTCATGTGTTGGTTTTATGATTTTTGGTTAGTTAAAGGCAGTCCAACACTATCTATTAAAATAGCAAGAATATAGTAAAAATTTAGGGAAAATATATGAAAAGAATATATGTATTGTATTGCTCAGAATTGTTTGTTCTTTCCCCCGGTCTATTTATACATATTTTGGGAGGCCTAGAACCCTACAAAGAATAAGAATCCTACTAGACTATTGTCTGTTGCATTATAACTTGTTAGGGGAATTAATGTATAGAATTTATATTGGCAATTTATTTGTTAATCTTAGGTAGTATTAATTGGTCTATTTAAATTAATTATGCCTAAGGTATTTTTTTTATAATGCATGAGTATAGTGATGGTTAATTGCATGGATGAGTGATTATAATTGATTCAAAAAAGAATGTTTGTGATGAGCTTTTCGATGGGAGATGTAAGTGAATGAATCTCCTTAAGTTGAGGAGATCTCATGCAAGAAAGGTGCTCAGGATTTCAATTATAAATATAGCATGAAGCCTTCAGAGATTGCTGAGTTGATTCGTACAAAAGGAATGCCAATAACCTTGTTGTTTAATTTTAATATTAAGTACAGTAATAAACATAGATGATTAATTTGTTTTAAAAACAAAGTAGGAACTAGGTTATCACCTGCATTCAATATTCAGAATCTTTCATAACTAATAAGCTCTAATCCTACTATTATCACAAATCCTAAGTCCAATCTGTATGAAACTCTTCAATAACTCTGTACCGGGTCTCCTTGGGCCTTCTTAATCCAGTTACATACATTCTTGATCCAGTTTCAAGTATGTAGCTAACTTTCCTGGTTGGGAGAAAACGTGGTAGAAGTTAGGCCAAGCCTAAAGGCTTTCCTCTTATATAAACTACCAATAATACCAAACCCTGAAGAAAACACTTTTTTTTTTCCATCTTCTTCATCATATCCTTTGCAAAACATGGCTTCATCTCTCCGTTCATTTGCAGCTGCCCTTCTCTTTGTGATAATGTTCATGGCCACTGGTTTGCTTCCTCCTCCTCCTCCTTCTTCGATCTACTTCTTCCTTTATTTCTTCTTATCTGAGCTGTACTGACCCAAAACTCCCATTTTTGTAGTTTTATAAATATGCATATGAATGATTGTGTGTGCAGAGGTGGGAAGAAACTCAATAATGGTGGCGGAGGCGAGGACGTGCGATTCGCCGAGCTCGAAGTTCAAGGGGCAATGTTATCAGAACACCAACTGCGCAACGGTTTGCATGTCGGAGGGGTTCTCCGGCGGCTACTGCAAAGGGTTCCGCCGCCGCTGCATATGCACTAAGCCTTGCTAAGCTAATATATTCATAGGCAGCTGCAGTGTGTGTATTGCTAAATTAAATAAATGTTACAAATCAAACCATGGATCTGTCTTGTCTTTGCTCTTTGGCAAAGCCAGAATTCGAATTCAGTTGTGTTAATATACTAAATTTGATATATAAAAATACGAAGGTAATAAGTTATATTTATAAATAAATGTTTTCATTTTACAATGGTCTGTTGTGTACGTGTATGCGTAGAAGCTGGTATGAGTAACAATGTCGCACTGAATGAGAACAAGTGTTCATGGGAAACACATTCCGTTCAATAAAAATAACTAAACAATCATTATTCATCGAATTATCTTTCATTCGATTGTGCAATCTATTATTGACCTACCAGTGGAGTCTGCTGCTTTACCAGCTTTCATGGTTTTTGGTTCTCTTGCTAGCTGGTAATTACATGTATTCAGTCGTTTCATGTTTCGCACGTTTGAAGTTTTCTAGCTTGTCTGAAGTTATCAACTAATTTCTCCTTTGTTTTTTCATTCACACAAATTTTAAGCGCCATAAACCACGGTCACATTAATATAACGGCAAACAAGTTTAAGAAAACTATGTTGTCGAGCAAAAATAAGTCATGGATGATGGATTTGATCAAGATCGAGAATGTTAACAAGAATTAAACTCGTGATTTCCTGGTACCATCACATGATCGAACACCTCTTTTGAGACAATGTAGTCTCATTTTCCCATCTACTTATATGCATATTAATTGATTATTAGTTATCTAAGTATATACTTATATAAAGAACCATACGAAAACCTAAAGGTTTTAGTACCTCACTCACTGATATAGTGTGAAGCCCCCACAGCATTTGCATTTCCCCCAAAACCCTCTTTCGTTCTCAACAAAGATGGCTTCTTCTTCTTCTTCTATTCGGTTGTTTGCCACTGCCTTACGCTTTGTGATGCTCTTCATGGCCACCGGTTTGCCCCCTCACTTTGTCCATTATTTCTTTCTAACATGGCATGGGATTTTATTATTTTGAACCGAATTGTGTTGTCAATAAGATACCTGCGAAATAACATATGTACCGCCAACTAAAAGCTCAATTTGTTTTCTAAATTTGAAGAAAATAAAGCCAATGTTACCTTAATGCAACCATTATTGTGTGGACCATACTAACTCTAACTGCCCAAATCCCTCATTTTCTGTCTACAACGACAAACCTACGAACTTGCAATCTTGTGAACCTATGAACTTGTGAGTGAATCCGCGAACCTTCAAACCATTTTCTGTCTGCAATGCAACATGCAAACTTGTGAGCAAACCTGCGAACCGTGTGAGCGAGCAGCGAGCAACCAGTGAAATAATGTTTAATTTATAAATATAATTTGAACAATCCAAGCTCGTTGCTTATATTCTGTTTTATGTATTCTAGTTCGCAGGTTTGGGAGATTTTGATAAAAACATGCCTATAGTTTGAGAATTTGAGGAAACTAATAATAAGGTAGAGCATGTAATAATGTTTTTAATTAAAAAATATGTTTAATTAAATATCTAGTGGCATGATAACCCGTTGAGGAAGAGATCAACTTTATATTTGATGGCCAATTTAAACATTTTTCCTCCACAACTATAATAATAATTCTATAAAGAGTTAAATCTATATTAACATCTTTGTTAAAATTTAAACGGGCATAGTGCAATTGTCCGAAAGTTGTTAACTTTACTACTCTCATGGAGAAAACGTGGGGTTTCCTCTTAAAGCTATATATCCAAAAAACACTCCTCCTGTCCTCCATCTTTGCAAAACATGGCTTTATCTCTCCGTTCATTTGCAGCTGCCCTTCTCTTTGTGATGCTGTTCATGGCCACTGGTTTGCCTCCTCCCCCTTCTTCTTCTTCCTTTCTTCTTAATTGAACTGCATTTAAAGCTATAACTAGTATGAAGGCGTAATTTTATTTCTTTATACTGTCACACATTTTCGACACACTAGGTGCTGGATTTAGCCCTTTGAACCTTTACCAGCCTCTGATCTGACCAACAATCCTCAGTTGCTTGGTACTGAGCTTGGCCTTTTACCGGCCTCTGCCCAACAGTACTGACCCAAATTAAAACTCCCATTATTTATTGTTGTTTTATAAATATGCATATGAATGATTGTGTGAGCAGAGCTGGGAAGAAACACAATAATGGTGACGGAGGCGAGGAAGTGCGCGACGCCGAGCGGGAAGTTCAAGGGGCAATGTTTCCGGCAAGCTAACTGCGCAACCATTTGCCAGTCGGAGGGGTACCCCGAAGGCGACTGCAAAGGGACGTTTAATCGCCAATGCTACTGCATTAAACCTTGCTAGCTATATATATATGGCTGCAGCCTAAATAAATGTTACAAATCCAACCATATATGGATCTCTCTTCTCTTTGCTCTTCGCCAAACCCAGAATTCAAATTCAATTGCGTTAATATACTAAAATATGAATGTAATAAGTTATATTTATAAATAAACGTTTTATAACACATTTCTTTCACTAAAAATAACCAAACAATCATTCATCCAATTATCTTCCATTCAATTGCTTTACCAGCTTTAATTTCATGCATGGTGTTTAATTTGGTTCTCTTGCTTAGCTTGCTTGCTTGCTTGCTGGTAATTACATGTATTCAGTTACGTTGTTTCATGTTTCGTACGTTTTCAGTTTTCTTGTCTGAGGTTATCAACTAATTTCGTTCTCCTTTGTTTTTTCATTCACACAAATTTTAAGAAAACTATGTTCGTTAGGTTGTCTCTACTGGCCTAACTTATTCTAATACACTATTTAAAAATTGTGCATTGGTATTAGGCCTTCCCCAATAGTTAAAACTTGGGTGTACGTAGATTTTGAGTTGTTTTTGTAAGTGTGATTAGGAAAAGAAAATGATGGTGGAGGGAAAAAAAAGAAAAGGAAAAACAAAAAACAAAGTAAAAACTGAAATAAAAAATTAAAAAAATAATAATAACGCAATTATTGAATGGTGGGACCCATCATTTACCTGCAAAATCTCAACCTTGCATGACAAATATCCCATTGCCATGTAACTGATGTAAGCCATTCCCATTTGTTGTGTGGCTTTAACTCAAATTTAGTTCTTAAATTTTGTGCCAAAATTGGCTATTGTGGACAGCCATACCAATCACCACTCAAAATGTAATATGTAACATTATTTTAAAGAAAAATCACAGACATAGATGACGGATTTAATCGAAAAAATGTTAACAAGAATTAAACTCGTGATTTTCTGGTACCAGCATAACCATACATCACATGATTGACAATGTACTTTCATTTTATCCTCTACTTAGGCACACATTAATTGATTATTAGTTATCTAAGTATATACTTATATAAAGAACCATACGAAAACCTAAAGGTTTCAGTACCTCACTCACTGATATAGTGTGAAGTCCCCACAGCATTTGCATTTCCCCCAAAACCCTCTTTCGTTCTCAACAAAAGATGGCTTCTTCTTCTTCTTCTTCTATTTGGTTGTTTGCCACTGCCTTACTCTTTGTGATGCTCTTCATGGCCACCGGTTTGCCCTCGATCTCCCTTTCTCCATTATTTCTTTCTTACATGGCATGGGGTTTTATTATTTTGAACCTAATTGTGTTGTCGATAAGATACCTGTGAAATAACATATATCTATGTACCCCCATCTAAAAGCTCAATTTGTTTTCTAAATTAAATTTGAAGAAAATAAATTAAAGATGATGTGCCAAGCACTTTGTGCTCAATTGGCATGTAGTGGCCACCCTTAGATGGGAGGTCATGAGTTCGAGTCTCAGCGGAGGAGATTTTGAAATTGAATGTTACCTTAAACTGGATTAGTTTCCAATTGTATTTAATTAGTCTTGCATGTTTTTTATGTAACCAAAATACTATTTTCTACAACATTATTAAGGCCCTGTTTGGTAAATAATTAGCTTATCAGTCAATTTTGACTTATTTGATCACTATTAGTTGTTTGGTAACTCCAAAATGCTAAAATTCAAAAGGCTACTCAAAGTAGCATTTTAATCTATCAAACAACTTTCTACAATCAGTTAGGCTCTGTTTGGTAAATAATCAGCCTATGAGCCAACTTTGGCTTATTTGACCCCTATTAGTTGTTTGGTTAATAAGCTTTTTGTAACTCCAAAATGCTAAAATTCAAAAGCCTACTAAAAGCAGCATTTTCGATTAGTTTTTTATATAAGAAATTATACCAAACAGCGAATCTATCAAACAACTTTCTACAATCAGCTAATGTTATTAACAAATCATACTTTCTAACCCAAACAACCAACACAATCAACTAACAGTCATTTACCAAACAGGGTCTTAGTGTTATCAACAAATCATACATTCTAATCCAAACAGTCAAACTCAATCAGCTAACCGCCATTTACCAAATAGTGTATAATTCTAATCTTGCAGAGATAGGAAGTAGTAGAATAATGGTGGTGGAGGCAAGAACGTGCGAGTCACGGAGCCAGAAATACAAGGGAACGTGCGACCTTGGAGATAGCAACTGTAATGTGGAGTGCAGGGCGGAGGGGTTTCTCCACGGTGACTGCAGAGGTTATGCGGCCTTCAACCGCCGCTGCATCTGCATGAAACCTTGCTAAGTTAAATACCTTATTAGAGTTCAAGTAGTTTAAATATTTTATATTTATGATACTCATTGAAAATGTATTCCTACAAGTTGTGATGAATATTTTTCATGAGCTTTGTTATGTATTTTCCTCATGTCATTCTCCTATTAATTAAAAAGGTAAATTGATTATATCTTTATGTACATGTTGTAGTGATGAAAATTTCTCAGACTGTTCGGTCATTGAATCATATCTCAGACTAGAAATATCAAAATGAGGTGATTTTTGCACTACTAAAAAGCGAACTTGAAGGGCTACAACTTTGTTGAAGACTACAAAGGCCAATGAAATGACTTTGGGGGTGAAAAACAAGCTAAAAGCCAAAGCAGCTGCATAGAGTTCGGAAATATAATGCAATTTCTAGAGGCCACCCTCACGGCCACCTTTACGGCCGTGTACATGGTCGTGTGACGCATGCTCTACTCATTATTTAAGCGCGATTTGAGCTTTCTCTACTCGGTTTTCAACCCTATTCGAACACTATGCACTCCCTTTCACTTCATGCAGGCGACCAACCTTCTCCAGCAGAACGCAACATCCCGGTGATGATATTTTGACTTCACACGTCAGAATTTGGTCGGATGTTCGTCAGAGTTGGCCAAAACTTTAGTTGACGTGCAATTACAGGTCACAAATAGATTAAAAAGTTTGATTGCTCCAAAATAACAAGTTTGAGGCTTAATTGAAGCTTTTTGAAGTTGAATGACCTAATTGTACAAATCAGTATAATTTGAGGGTCTATTTGACCATTATCCCTAAATAAAATAAATTAATGGATGGGAATACAAAAAAATTTATCATTTATCATGTTTCTTGTGGTTTGATGAAATTGTTCCGGAACTCGTTCTTTAGCAATATGTTAGAGTGTTTCTTCACCAAAAAAAAAAAAAAAAGCAATATGTTAGAGTGTAGTTAAAAAAAATGTCATTTTGGTAAAATGTAAAAAATCACTTTTTAGATGCTACATCCGTATTTCGTGTCGTTTAGATCCTTTAACCAAACGGGTCCACAGCTAGTAAACCGGCCTGTCCGCCTGTCGGCACATGGCAGCCCTGCATTCATTCCTCCTCCTTCTTCCAACTTTTCGTTTTCAGCCGCCCAAATCCTTTGATTTACACGACCTATACACGCTTTGATCTTCATTAAACCCCCAAGGAGGAAAAGGACTTCTCTTTAGCTTCAACAAACTCTGCTTTGATTTTAATGGCGTTCCTGTTTGGCCTTGTGATCGGAGTAGTTGTTGGCGTAGCTTTAATAATCGGGTTTGTCAAATCTGAAAACTCCCGATCCAAACGCCGTGCCGAACTCGTAAGTTTTGAACTGCTCTGCTATGTCTGCTTCTTTTTTTTTTGTTGGTGAAATTTTTGGTGTTTGATTTCTGGGTTTTTTTTTTTGGTTGGGTGCTTTGAACTTGAACCCGAAGGCTGCTACTGTTGCGGCGTTTGCAAGAATGACGGTGGAGGATTCCAGAAAGATTTTCACCCCGGACCAGTACCCTTCTTGGGTTGTCTTCTCTAAGCAGCAAAAGGTCAAATCTTTGAATTTTTCTTTCTTAAATCTAAATGTTGGGTGTATCTATAGTTGTTTCTAAAATTGTATTTTTAAAAAAATTGGATTTTCAGTTGAAGTGGCTCAACAGTCACCTTGTAAAGATCTGGCCGTCTGTGAATGAGGTTAGGCTTGTTTGCTACGCATAGAGTAGTATTTAAGTCTACAAAAAGGTGTTACTATTCTTAGCAATTTTTCTAATTTTTTTTTTTTTGGTTGTTTTGGTGTATGTAAATTTTTATTGATGGGGTAATTTAGGCAGCCTCAGAGTTGATTAAGATGAATGTAGAGCCGGTTCTGGAATCATACCGACCTGTGGTTTTAGCCTCATTGAAGTTTTCAAAGTTCACTCTTGGCACTGTTGCTCCACAATTTACAGGTTGGAATGATGGGATTTTTACATATTTTTATTCAATGAGTTTCCTTGAACTTCAAGCATGGTATATTGGGAAGTTCTTTACTTGCCAATTTGACGAGTTTATGATGTTAACTTGTGCTTGCTGCTACTGTAAAATAATTAGGAGAGAGGAATTCATTGATTAAGATGAATGTAGAGTTTATGAGATTGTTTTTTGGTTGAATTGTTTTATTGCATTTGTATAAATCGTGATAGTATTCTCCAAGATGAAGCACATCTGAAAACCAATTATTTGTTGAAGGCCATTTACTTTTTTTCCTTTAGGAATTTCTATCGTCGAAGATGGAAGTGATGGTATTACTATGGAGTTAGAGATGCAATGGGATGGAAATCCTAATATAGTACTTGATATTAAGACTTACCTTGGTGTTGCACTACCAGTGCAGGTAACTCAATTGTTGCTTAATTAGAAGCTACGAATATACCTTCTTAATTATTTGTCTCCATATCTAAAATATTATGATTACTTGTTCTGTGAGATGGATGGTTTTAACTGATGTTAATTTTCTTGCTGAATGTAAATATAATTTCAAAATCTCCACAAAGAATGCATATCTAAACCTGCAAACTCTGGGACCTAAATATTTTTAGCCCTATTCTTGTAAATCTGCAAATATTATTCATATTTTTAGCTCTGTTCTTGTAAATCTACTAGCATTGTTCTTATCCTGATCCAGAGTATTGATCTTTCTCTCTAGTGTCTCCCATCACTTGTCAATGAAATTTCTATAGTGGACTTGCATCAATAAGCTAGTATCTAGGTACCAATGTACAATCAATCTTTGTCATGAATTTTAAGTTAGTCCTTATCTTTTTTTAGTCACAACTCACAATGTTAGTCAACTATCTCTCCGATTGATTGTACATTGGTTGTACTATCTCACAATGTTAAAATTCATGACAGAGATATTCTTATCAGTTATGAATGTGTTGATTGTTTCCTATAGATAAATGTTTCATAGTTATACAAATAAATGTTTTTCCCCATTCTAATGCAACTCTTTCTGTCATTCATTAGTAGGTCATGGTTTTGTGTTTAAACATGCATACATAAAGTCATCATTTAAACAATTAATGACTGTATCCTATTCCACTATGAATGTGCACCAGCATATGAGCATATCTTGTTAGTTTCATTGCAATTTCGTATAATTTCACTACGTGTGTTGTAATTCTGCTGTGTATAGGTGAAAAACATTGCTTTTACTGGGGTTTTCAGGATGATCTTTCGTCCACTTGTAGAAGAGCTTCCTTGCTTTGGAGCTGTATGCGTATCTTTAAGACAAAAGGTGCTATATAAACTTCTAGCTCAATTTTAAGCATTCATATCTTTAGGCCATACAGCTTGTTAAGTATGGACTTAGATACACGAGAAAATCATGCTGCCTCAGAGGCACTATTACTGAATATGTCATCATTGTGTAGCAATACAGTGTATCAGAACCTGCTTAAGTATATCACTTCTACAATGATTCATGGCTTACATTTTTTAAAGTTCTTTTTTTTTTTTTTTTAAATGTATGCAGAAAAAGCTGGATTTTACACTCAAAGTAGTTGGTGGTGATTTGACGGCAATACCTGGCATTGCTGATGCAATTGAGGTTTGGCAACAATTTTCAATTTGATTATGCTGTTTTTTTTCTTTTCTATTAATTTTCAACTTTCAAGCCATTATACACACACACACACACTGATACACTTTATATGTGACGTGTGTGTATGGATGTATGTATTTGTATATACACATATATATAGGGATTTCACCCATTGTAAAGCTTCTTCTTAGTAATGTTGATTGCTTTTGGCTTTTCGTGTCCTTCCTGCTCACTAGAGCCCTGTTTTGGTTTCTCTTGGTAGCCATGATTTCATTTTTGGACTATGTATACATCTTCCACTTGCTTCAGTATCCATTATAATAATATACGGTCCTGGTTTAACAAATTAATATTTAATTTACTTCTTAAAGGGTACAATACGAGATGCTATTGAAGATTCTATCATGTGGCCTGTTCGAAAAGTTATTCCTATATTGCCTGGGGATTACAGGTATTACCACTTCATTCCATCAACGCTTTCATGATTTACATTATCATCTAATTTTCTGTCCTCGTGAAGAATAAACTGATGGTATCAATAGATGTCCTTTTTCTTCGTTTCAACACCATCTTGTCGGAATACCTTGCAGCCTTACCTTTCACCTCATTGTAGCATACTGCAAGGTGGAAACAACCCAAAAAGTTTATCCATAGAATCGGTTAAAAAGAGATAATGAACTTTCAATTGTTATACCATATTATGTGACTTTAGTTAATAAATTATGTGTCTGTAAATAAATTTAAGAACATAATTTGTTAACTACAAGCACATAATATGTTCACTGTAGACACATAATCTGAATGTAATTTTGGACCAGGGTCCACAATGAAAGGTGGACCTTGGTTCATGGTATTAATTTGCCACAAACATTTGTGTGGGCTATCAACGTGGACCCATACTTTTGAGCATATTTTAGTCTTATGTGTCTCTAGCGTTTCAAAACCTATTTTGAACAAGCTATTTTTGACCTATCTTGGGTCATTAAAGTATGGATCCCACCATTGTTGAGTGATATTTTAATGATAACTATAGCTCCTTTATTTGACTTATAACATGTTTATTATGGTAATAATAATATCGATTATTATGCATAACATGTTCATTAAGTCTTAATTATTACTGACTACCATATTTTTAATGCTATTTGGTAATAATATTAAGTTTAGAAATATTTCAGCACTAGACCGCTTTCCATCTGTGTTATAGCTCACTTTGGAACAGCTAACATGAGAACAATTGACCTTGGGTGCCACAATAGATCAAGATTGCTTGTATCTCTAATTTATATATATCTCTTTTTTTAGTGACCTTGAACTGAAGCCAGTTGGAAAGTTAGATGTGAAACTCGTTCAAGCAAAGGGGTTAACTAATAAAGACCTCATTGGGAAGTCTGATCCTTATGCTGTGTTATATGTACGCCCTGTACGAGATAGAACTAAAAAAAGCAAGACAATTGTAAGTGGTTGATGTGTTTCTTCTTCCCTTCAAGAGTTCTCTAAGAGCTATTTGCTCGTGTTTTACATAAATGTAATGTGTTGCATTTCAGAACAATGATTTGAACCCAGTCTGGAACGAGCATTTTCAGTTCGTTGTTGAAGATCCGTTAACACAACACTTGGTGGTAAAGATCTATGACGATGAAGGTTTGCAAGCAAGCGAACTGATTGGTCTTACCCATATACGATTGAATGAGCTTGAACCGGGAAAAGTGAAAGATGTATGGCTGCCTTTGGTGAAAGACTTGGAGATTCAAAGAGACAAAAAAGATAGGGGGAAGGTGAGAACTAAAATCTACTTTTGCTCGATTATGTTTTAGTATCATACTACATTGTAACAGAGTCAATAGTACTCAAAAAAAAAGTATCAGTATTATTTTAAATAGAGGATCTAATTTGATTCATGTGGCAAATGCCAAATGCTTTGTTTGATTTTCGTTAGGTGAACTTGGAGCTGTTGTATTGCCCTTCAGGCATGGGTAATGGGTTTACTAGCCCTTTTGCTGAGAAGTATTCTATGACTTCTTTAGAGAAAGTTCTTAAAAGTAGTAATGAATCGAAAGAAGCTGCTGAAAATGGGGGCGATACCAAAAAAAGGGAGGTAATTGTACGAGGGGTGCTTTCTGTTACTGTGATATCCGCTGATGACCTTCCCGCAGCAGATCTACTCGGGAAAGCCGATCCTTTTGTTGTGCTTACTTTGAGGAAGGCTGGTACAAAGAACAAAACAAGGGTATGTTTCTTATTGCTTTCCTAGGAAAAATATTCCCACGTTTGCTGCTCTTAAGTTAATAAAAATAGGGATCAAGAAGCCCCTCCCCCCCTCTCCCCCTAGGGGGCTTAGCATAGTGGTTCGTCGCCTGACTTGATGTCACGACAAAAGGCTGAGGATGAAGATGCAACTCGTGATTTACCTCTGCAATGACTCTAGGGGCGGGGTCCTGGGAATTCTATTTTCCTTATCGGCTTATCCTATTTCATCTTTGGGTCAATGGAAAACATAGCTTATTATTTTCATGTTAACAAAGTGCTACTCTTTTACTTCTAGGTTGTGATGGATAGTCTAAATCCGGTCTGGAATCAGACTTTTGACTTCGTGGTTGAGGATGGGTTACATGATATGCTAATTCTTGAGGTCTGGGATCACGACACATTTGGGAAGGTAAAAACATCTTGCGTCGTCATTCAGTTCCTTTGCCTGCTCGTATAACTAACTATTAGTTACGAAAAAGTAGTTACCAGTGGTCTCTTTTGGCAATTGTGCGATTTCCCTTTCTTCTTTTATTAGTAATCGTTAGCCTTTACAAGTTCATTATAACGTGATTTTCTCTTTTTCAATAACGTGTGCTTTGCTCCTAGTTCGCACACTATGTTTTGCTTGTTGAATTTTTGCACTACTAAAGAATGTGTTCTGGTCTAGTGGCACCTGGTTGTACCCCACATGGGAGGGGGTGGGTTCGAGCCTCAGTGGAGGCGATATTGGCTCTTTGTGCTTCATTTGATTGAGAAAGTAGCTATGAATAGATACAGATAGTGGAACTGTACATTTATTATTATTTTTATATTATGCTGAATACGCATTGTATGCAGGATTATATGGGACGGTGCATCATAACTTTGACGAGGGTTATATTAGAAGGTGAATATAAAGTAACGCATGATTTAGATGGTGCGAAATCAGGGAAGCTCAACTTGAATCTCAAGTGGACACCGCAACCTATTTACAGGGACACCTAAGTGAAAAGCGCAGATCGTGTTCTTTGAAATGCGCTCTCGGCTCATCTCGGATTTTGTAGATACTTGCTCTAATGTGTCGCCCGAGGCTCGAAGGATCGCCAATGTAACATTTCGTGTATAGAATATAGCTCCATTAATTCTGAGAGAGAGAGTTTTATAGAGGCCTAGAGCTGCTATACTGGTATAGCCAAAGAGAATAAGAGGGAACTTTGACAGGATTAGGAAAATCCAGTATTTGACATTCATGTTCATGTTTCTTGTGTTATTTCCACTTATTGACTTTAACCTTTTTTGGTTAAATGGTGAAAGTTGAATACATTGTTTGCGAACTGCACTGGTATCTGCTTCCCGTATCCCATTGATTTCGGTCTGGTTTTATTTAGGGGCAATTTTCTCAATTTTTGATCTCATACTTATGGTTTAAATTAGGGCGGCAAATGAACCGAGTTGTGTTGTGACTCGTTGAGTTGTTTGCTAGTCAAATAAATAAATATATATATAATTAATGTGGACAGAGACTATTATTTTGAATATTCCAAAATCAATTTGAATAGATCTTTAGCTTGAGTTCGAGCTAAAACAGTTGAGCCAAATGAGCTGCTCGAGCTGCTTGAAAAATTGTCGAGCCGAGCTCGGGCTTGAGCACACCCATTTTATCGAGCATGAGCTTGAGCCAACCCAAGCTTGAGCTTGGGTGGGCTCGTTTGCACTCATAGTTTTAATTTTTATATATACTTTTTTTTTTTTGAAATTTTTTTTTTACTGTTTTTTAATACATGACAACCATATTAACTAAAGAAATTTTTGAAACACAGGTTAGACTTATTCTTATCACCTCTTCCTCAAAACAATTGAAGAAAAAACATTACTTGTCTTGCTAGATAAGACAAACGACATAATTGGACAAGATATAACACATAGGTTAATGTTTTAACTTGCCACCTCTAGTGGGATGTCCCTTGTGGGTGTAGTAGGACAACCAACCAATTTTTTTAAAAAAGTGCAACCACCTCATTCTAGATATAAGTACACGTTTTATTTGAAAAATTAGAGCAAGGGGAATATGAATAACATCTCAAAAAGAATGGATAAAAAGGAGGAATATATGGTATGCATAAAATAATCTCAATGAATATATTCAATTGCTTGAATAGTTTAAAAGAATGAAAGAATATAAGTAAACTTATGAACTTGTGTACTTATAAAGATTTTGAATTGCATTTTTTAATTGCATTTTAGAGTTCTAAGATTGTAGTTTGTGGGGTGCACTTTTAAAGTTGACACATTTTTACTTGGAGATGAGTTTTTATCTGATCCTACCTTATAATGATACGCACATCATAAATAAGATAAGATTATAAAAAATTAACTATTTGCCTTTCGGGATGCAACTTAATTAGTCAATCAACCCTGAAAAAAAAAATGAAGTATAAATTTGACTTTGTTGTTCACAAGTTGAGATACATCCCATGATTTACTCATCCACTTATCTTGGACATGACTACATGAGCATTGAAGTCTCAAGTTTAGTATATAATAAAAATGGACTACTCATCTTGAGAATAGTTAATTATCAAATCATGAAATATGCCCATTTTACAAAATATTGATCCAAGAAAACGCAATCATCACCAAATATTGTTTCAAGAAAAGGCTCTTAGGTTTATGCTCTCAGAGATTAGCCTAGTGGTTCGTCGTCTGACTTGATGTCATAACTGAACTAAAGACAGTAATGTTGGAATTAGATCTCTTGTGCGTACATAAAAGCTAAGATCTGACGGATGAATTGATTATGCAACTCGTGATTTACATTTAAGTAACCATTGGGTTAGTGTGGACTTATGAATTGTTATGGTTGCAACAAGTGATTTAGAATGCCAAAACAACGTTTTGGAAATACGAATGGGCAATGTCTCTATTGGGTAAACAACTCTTTAAATGCTGCGGACGGTGGGGTAGTTGGCCAGTGTTGCCAGCTACCATCACTCTCCATGCTCCTAAATTCAAACACTCTCACCACAATCACTCCTCAAAAAATCACTATAGTCCGTGACTTCTGTGATATGATCAAGGCAGTAAAGGCTCTGTTCAGAAGAGGAATATAATGATCCAAGCAAAGGGTCACAAAGATTCTCCTCTTCCGACCACCGGCGCCTCACCGGCGGCGGCGGGGAAGAAGAGAAAATATGGTCTAGTGTCTTTTCAAGAACTGCCGGAGTATATGAAAGACAATGAATTTATTCTCAACTATTATAGGGCTGAATGGCCCCTCAAACAAGCTCTCTTCAGCATTTTCCGGTGGCACAATGAAACTCTCAATGTCTGGACGTAAGCATATTCCTCATTTTTATTTTATTTTTATTAATTTTCATAAATTTATTTTGTTAATTATTTATTTATTTATTTATTTATTTTTGGGTAGGCATTTGATTGGGTTTATTCTGATTGTGGTATTGGTTGTGGCCAATTCTGCCCATATACATCACCTTGCAGATTTCATGACATTCTTGAGGTAAACTGAGAAATTTTTTGTTTCTGAATTTTCTTGATTCCCATTAACATATTGGGAAATGGGAATAGTTTCTTGATTGGATTTTGTGTTTCTTGCAGGAACTTACCTACTAGTGCAGATGCAAATACATCTCTGAATACAAAGGATGCTTTCCAGGTAAGGCACCCTTTGGCTTCAGTTATTGGAAATTGAAGGATGTGTTCCGTTTTAACTAAATCGTTGATAGTTTTAGACTTTACATGTTTAACACGCCTCCTCGTGTGTGCAAGTAGATTAATTTTTGATGCGTGAGCTCGTATGACCTATAGTATGAGTTGGCCTTTGATACCAAATTAAAATTTAAGGAACACCCCTTATGTGTGCAACCTGATTAATTTTTGGTATGTGAACGAGTTGGCCTTTGATAGCCTTAGATACCAAATTAAAATTAAAATTAAATGATGTGTCTTGTCTCAGTAAAAGTTTAAGCTGATAATTGGATTGCACATCACTCGAAGCATAGTCAATCGAATCAACAGTTCATGTTTAGGTTAAATGGAGATTGGAGAGTCTAGATATAGGTTGGATGTTTGTGTGGGTTCTTTTTTTCTTGCCTTTTAGGTATAGTGAATGAAATTGAATCTATCTGGCAGGTGCCAGCTCAAGAATCTCTAATGGACGTGAAATCAGCAGAAGGGATGGTGGTTGCAGCAACATGGCCAATGTATGTGTTCTTAGCAGGTTCGATGTTCTGTTTTCTGTCGAGCAGTGTTTGCCACCTCTTCTGTTGCCACTCCCAACCCCTAACCCTTTTACTCACACAAATGGACTATGTGGGGATCACTGTCATGATATCCACCTCCTATTTCCCTCCAATGTACTACATTTTCCAGTGCTCCCCGCCCTGGCACATCGTCTACCTAACCGGGATCTCAATCATTGGGGTCGTCATTATCCTCACTCTCCTCACCCCCGCCTTTTCTAGTGGGAAATACAGGTGGTTTCGTGCCTGTCTGTTCCTCGCCATGGGGCTGTTTGGCCTGATCCCTGCAGTCCATGCTATGGTTGTGTACTGGAACGACCCTTACAGGAATGTGACGCTTGCTTACGAGGGAGCCATGGCGTTGTTTTATATTGTTGGGACTATGTTCTATGTTAGCAGAATCCCGGAGAGATGGAAGCCCGGGGCTTTTGATTTGGCTGGGCAGAGTCACCAGATTTTCCATGTGTTTGTGATCCTTGGTGCATTGGCACATTATGGTGCTGCTCACATTTTCTTGGAATATCGTAGCAGATTGGGGTGCCCCAGAGTTAGATGATTTGTTTGTTAGTTTACGAGAAAAACGTATCCCACATTTTTCCATTCTGTTCTCTCGATCCAATTGATATGATCTAAATGTTCCGCTCTTTCATTGGAAACATCATGGTTGACATCAAAGGAAATTCATATATTTTATATACA
>CM008343.1:39577241-39588410 GCA_002525835.2 Ipomoea batatas
TATTCTTCAATGACATTTTCAAAGAAAGAAAAGATCATATATAAACAACAGAAATTCTTATTTACACAATAAAACAGCAGCCGAGGATTCAATGCTGCGGCAAAATTGCCAGTTGTGATGGAGAGCTGCTGCATTCACAATGGCGTGGTAGAGTACCTGCTAACAATGACTGAGTGAAGATGGGATTTGTTCAGCTTTCTCCTTCTCCGGTTGTTTCCCCTGAGAGGTGAAAAGGTTTTGATTAAAAACTGATAAAATTAAAGCAACAAATATTACATGGATATGATGAGACAAAAGCGTTAACTAGACAGTGGAGCTTCAGTTTTCTTTCCTCTCGAGAAGGGTAAATAGTAAATACTGTAATTTGTGGTACTTGAGGAGGTATTGTACCCGGATCTTTAGTTTAATGGGAAGAGGTAAGTAGTAGATTAAGAGATACAAAGATGGGGACCAAGTTCAAATTTACTCACCAGAACTGGTTGTGTAGAACAAAAGCGTCAGTTGCAACTCTTTTTCCATCATCATTCCGGTTCCAGTGATAGAATGCATGTGTTCTATTCTTTATCTCTAATGTAGAATGTCCATAACTAGCTTCGCGAAAAGCAGAGTACTCAGGCTGGGGATCTCTAAATCTGCACAAATATGCAGTTAAAGATGTAATGCACTAATGCACCAGTGAAAAAATATAATATATATATAAGATCAGGTTTAAATGAGAATTAGGTTCCCGTAAGAACTGTAGACAAATGTAGTCATTGATATAGTAGGTATATATATATATACACACACACACACGCCATTTTAATGTTCTTAACTAGAAAGATTTTATTCAATATATCTGCTAAATTACCTTCCAGCAAGACCTTCCTGGTTCCCTCCATCTCCAACTGTAATGTAAACAGGAGCTGATTTGTCTGGTACAGGATAAGCAATACCACTTGATACATTATAGTGGATGTTTGATATGCGGTACTGAAAATTATAAAGACTCGTTAGAGAATCCACTAAGCAGATCAAACCATACTTGTATAGAAGTTGCAATTCAGAAGATTCTTCACATATAGATTATCAAGTACTGTTTTAGTTGTGTTATAGAAAACATTCTTGGAAAGGGGAGAGCAAAATTATACTTCTTTCAGGCTACTATTAGATAATACAACCATAGTATTTGACTATTTTCCTTAATTAAAGAAGGCAAACTGTAAAGAAGTTTGTCACTGAAGTCTAGAAAAATAATGTAGATTTAAGAACTCACTGATCGCTCATAAGCATGGACATGACCGGCAAATACCATGTCAACTTTGTATTTGACAAACCACTCCTCATAGACAGTTCTCATACTTTCACCCTCCATAAAGTGGGCTTCATTGCTATTGTAGATGGGAACGTGCATGACGATAATTAGCCAAGGAGTCTTCTCCCTGTCCACCCTTGTAAGTTCTTCTCTTAACCACTTCCACTGAGGCGTATATTTTACTGAAAATGGTGGTACAAGAAAGAACGAATTTAGTAACTATGCAATAACACACAAAAAGATGCAATCCTTTTCTGCATTAGTAGAACTGGTAACTTTGAAGGTAGTAAAACAGCTAATAAAGCTCTCACTTTCTCTATTCTTTGTTATTTTTACCCAAAATCATAGGAAACGGGGTAGAGCTTCCAAATAATTTGATGATAACCAGTCAACTAGAAATATTTACAGTTGCACATATCCTGGATGACCAAGTATTTTTCTGTACATCATAGTGAGATGGGATGTAAAATTATGCCAATGGGCTGAGAACGGCCTTTGCCTACTACCAGCATATTATCCCCAAACTCCAGACCACCGAATATGAGTAAGCCTCTATGACCATGACAATGCTGAAAGAGAATCGCAAAACTTTTTCCCAATAGTGATTGCTGTAAGAATGTAGATGCATCCTTGAAAAATGCCATAACGCGGATATGCATATTTACATCATAGTCAATTAGATGATGATGCATTCATGATTTTACAACCAAAGTAATAGGAAAAGTAAATTACCAAATGGGGAGTAGCTGGATAGAACAATTATATGAGCAGATGCCCGCCTGATTGCATACCAAAGCTGATTGGTACTCTTGGAGGCTTTATAGGGTGTGGGATATCTAAAGAGATATGATTTGAAAGGAGTTACTTCCCCCTGATCATAAACAATGGAGGAAAGCAGTTAAAAACTTTGACTAAAACTTCAAACAGATGGAAAGGAGAAATCATTGCATAATTATGCTTCAGGAGCAAGAAAATTGTGCAGGCAATATCATATTATCTGCACCATGGGGTAACAAATAATTAGGCTCGTGTCTCAGAGGAAGATAGCAAAGATTACGCTTCAAGAATTCAAAATATTAAATTAAAAACAAGACAAAGGAAAAAATTACAGAAGAGACTTTATTTGGTACACAATTTGTCTTATGATGCTTTCATCACAAAAAAGAGCAGAAAAACAAATGTGATTCTGTGCATTAGCTCTCCAGTCACAGTTTTAACATGATACTTCCTAAATGGAAAAATTAATAAGAACAAAAATATAAGCATGCATGCAACTGAATAAGTATATTTTTATATAGTACCATATATGGCATGTACTCTATCTCATGATTCCCGGCAGACCAAATCCAGGGCTGATATGCAGAACTTTTTTCAATAAAACGGCCCCATGAATCCCAACGCACTCCAACATCATGATATTTATATCTATCAGCGTAAGAGAGATCTCCAACAAATAAGACAGTCTGCCCTCCACTCTGGATATAATGTTCAAGAGTGGAGAGAGAATTGAATGTTTGGCCCAAATCACCTGAAATTGACAGAAAGGAGAAATGAAAATGAGAAAGGTCTTGAATGACAATGTTAGAAAAGTAATGGAGAAATAAAGCACAAAGAATTACATATAAATAGATACTACTATATAAAAAATGCTGAAAGAAAAAGTTACCTTAGGAAAGAGTTAAATAAATAGACTAACATATAAATTAATTTCTGGTCAGAAGAAAAGTAGAAAACTACTAACCTATAATACCAAATTTGTAAGATGTATCTGGTCCAACTTTTGGAGGTGTTTGAAACCAAAACTTCCTTGAAGAATCACCATTTCCAATCTCATAGTAATACTTTCTGTCATGCTAAAAAACAAAGTTACATCATCAGTCGGAAGTGAAAAACATATAGTCAATTTAACATATTGTCAGAAAATGGAAGTGTGATGACAATAATATTGCTAATGGCACTAAGCAAAAGTTAATACTTGGTGAAAAACTTCCTCCCATAATGGTTAATAAAGTCAAGCTGTCTTAACTATACAAATTTAAGATATCAATCTGAGGTTTAATGATTGAACAAATGCAACTGTATAAATGATTTGGGAGGAAGTAAATGATTGTGCAGTACCTACTCATGTATCAATATACAAACATCATATCACTACCGGGCTACCATGTAAATATACATTGGAAAAAATAAAATTTTAAAAATAAATACATCAGACCATGCATTTCATTAAACTGAATCATGTCAACAAACAAAGAAATACTGCACCTAAGCAGCAATAGGAAGATTAAATTGCATGCCCACAAACACATTTCAAACTAATATCAAATAATCCTTCATATAATGAGAATCAGGTGTTTCATTCAATTTCAAAGAATTTAAAGATCCAATTTTGAATCTCATGACTCAACGCTCAATTACCTCGAGGCCACCAACAAGGCATTGATGTATAAAGCCAGACTTGTAATTGTAAAATGTGTAGTTTGTATATGTGCCCTCTGCTGTGAAATCATACTTCCCCTCAGATAAGCCATAGCGTACTTGGCTAGACCCTGGTTCATCAGGAGTGACCCAGGAGATTATGACAGCCTTTCCATCATAGTCACCCTGTGTAATGTGAACCTACAAGCAGAGCCACTCAAGTATGTCAGAATCTTATGAAAATCATAGATGATTTTTTTTTTTTTTTAATGAAACACCACTACATTGCTTAAAAAATACTCTCTCAATCATGTTCCAACAGCAATTATTCTGCTATAGATTGATTATGAAATATAGAGTTTGAGTGACTTGTCTTGGGCAATCAAGACTTTCAAGCATTTTTCATGTTGTGAAATGATATGCGCAACAGTCTAATGGTAAGGATCCACTCCAAACTCATCCACACTAGTGTATGGACTTAACCAAGATACATACAATACTTATAATTAAATAAAACATTGTTCATCTAAGGTTCCAAATAAGGAATGATTTGCACTTAAAATTTAACACAATATAGGGTTGGTTGTATTTTTTTTTTAAGAAAACCCCTTGGATGTGTATTGGCTAAATGCATAATCCGAAGTCCGAACCTAGTCTGAAATAGTCTAGAGAAAATAGTTTCCTGCAAAATACACTAGATGACTGCTAGTAATGTCCTTTTCTTATCTTCATTAAAAAACTAACAGTAAAGTTTAACATTTTTATTTTCTGCAACTTCAAATCCTACAGAGTAAGCAACATTCAAGTGAAACTCTCTCATGGAGATCATATTTCCAACAAAATGCTATTAGTTTTCAAGATTGATAGAAATGTGAATTTCAAATGATTTGGTGAAAGTGCAGAACTAAATTACAATAAGCGATCACAAACTTACTTGCTGTGGTGCATTATGACCTTCAGGGACTGCAAAGGCCTTATTATCAAGAGGAATATCCACTGATGGCCACTCAGAACGAGTAAATCTACTTGTCATGCCAGCACTTCCATTTTCTATGAAGCTCGATACAAGAGAGAATAAGAGCAAAAGGTGAAGCAACATTGTATCTGCTTCCTTATCTTTCATACCCCAACCGATCAATGAGACAACCTCAAAGATGCATTCTAAAACTCACTGCATCCATGAAGAAGAACAATGTGTCAATCAACAAAGAAAATCTATCCAGTATCCACCTACAAATCTTTCAAAACCATGTAGGTGATGTTTGGTAGAGATTATTAAGATCACAGACTAAATATTATACTCTTTACATATTTGGCAAATATCATTGATTGCTAACACTTTCTAGATCAGTTAAGCAAACAATACAAACGTCACCATGCAGTTAATCAAATACTGAATTATTTACAATCATACGCCATAATCAGAATTCCTAGTCAACAGCTTCATCCAGCAGAACTATAGTTTCTTCTGTGGAACAAACAATCACATAAATCTAATGCAAACCTCCAATGCATCTCAGATCCATTCTCCACAGAAACAAAATTTAACAAGCCTGCTCGGTAAAACTTATTTAATTAGATGTTGAGATTAGAGATTAAACAATTCATTTTCATCATCGACATGCTTGACAAAGCATATGAATTATAAATTGTGAAATACTTTCAGCTCATTCGATCCAGTAATCCACAAACAACTTATTAGTATCAATTATCGATTATTCGCACTGGTCAGAATTCATAATTCATGATTCATTTTCCATAATCATATCCATTAGAAGCGGGATGAAAACAAAATTAACAGAATACGGAATTAGCTAGTCCTGAATACCTGAACTTGATAGAATTTGTATCACAACAGAGTAAAATGAATAAACTGAGAGAGGAGATAGAGGGAGGGGGATGAGAATGTGTACCTGAAAAGCTGAAATTCGGTTGGTGGAGAAAGGAAGGAAACAGCGGAACTGATCCGAAGATTAGCTTTTGAGAGGGAGTGTGTTATATAGCGATGGCGAAGAAGCTAAGTTAGTGGCGGTAAGAATGGAGGAGTGGGTTAGAAGGGAGAGGAAAGAGCAGTGTCGCGATAGCGAGTCGCTGGCGGGTTGGATTCCCGTTTTCCAAGGGAAGTGACGCAACGTGGCGGTATTCCATTGGCGGAGTTCCAAAATAAGACATGTTCCTGAGAATAGATTCAAAGGATTATTCACCCAAAAAAAAAAAAAAAGATTCAAAGGACCAATCACCGCTTCTGCTGTCATCTTACTCTAGTAACTTATAAAGAAGTTATTAATGTTTGTAACTTTGTATATGACTTAATTCCATTTTTGGTCCTAGATTTATAGGTGACAATCAACTTTTAGTCTTTTTTTTTTCAAAACATCATCTTTTAGTCCTAGTATTATTGTAACATGACCATTTTTGGTCCTCTATCAACAAAATAGCTTAAATATCATTAAATACAAAGACATTTTGGTCTTCAATTATGAATTTTTTCAAAAAGATAAACATTAAAAATATAACGAGTCAACGGGCTTTGTATTAAAAAGATCGAAATATCATTGTATTTAACGGCATTTCAACAATTTTGTTGATCGAGGACCAAAAATGGTCATGCCACAATAATACTAGGACCAAAAATGGATGTTTTGATAAAAAAGGACTAAAAGTGGATTGTCACCTATAAATTTAGGACCAAAAATGGAATTAACTCCTTTGTATAGTAATGTTTTTAACTGGTCAACATCGTATGAAATGTTTGTATATTAATGTTTATGATTGGGCCAAATGAACTTTGCATTCTGGGGGCGTAGGTCTCTTAACGAATCAAACATAAACGAATGGAGGTTATTTGTGTTCGTTTGTTAAGAATTTTGGAGTATTCGTGTTCGTGTTCGTGTTCGTGTGCGTTTGTTAAGCGTTCGTTAGTGTTCGTTAACTTTCGCGAACAAATTTACGAACGTGTTCATTAACGTTAACAAACACATTCACAAACATATTCATTTACGTTTATGAACACTTAATAACCAAACACTTGCATATGTTTATGAACACAATTTGTTCATGAACAAAGAAATAATCTACGTTCACAAAGAATAATCAAACAAACAACACAACTACAAAACTAATACAAATAATTGAATAAGTCCACTCGTCGCATCTAATATAGTAATATCAAAATAAAAATCTAAATCTCAAATAAAATAAAAAAGCACAGACACTGAGACATAATTTTTTGTTCACCAAAGCATAAAAACATAAAGCATAAGATATTTAAATTATGCATCCATTGTCCCAAAAGCTTAATACCAAGCCTAATACCTTCACTCCAAGTTCATTCCAGTGATATCGTCTTCGCATCTTCAGTAAACTACATTGATATATATTGTTATATTACATATAAAGTATTGAAGAAAAATTATATATATTAAATAAAAGATTTGACAATACTTATATTACTTTTGGTTTTCTTTTCATATCATATAAGTTACGCAACCAACCACTTCCACAAAGTAGCATTTGAATAATATCGGCCCCCAAAGATGCTCGATATGTATCAATAACCCTACCACCAGCACTAAATGTTGACTTTGAAGCAACTATTGTGATTAGAATTGATAAGATTTCACATGTCATTTTGGGTAATACTCTAAACTTGAAGTTCATTGACTTCCACCAATCTAATGCATTAAATTCAGTAGAATCTCATTCACAAATATAAACACCTTCTTGTAAATAAGTATCTACTTCAGACTTCACATGTTGGACTGTATCAACATTTCTCACAAACTTCTCAAATTTTGATCTCCTAGTTTCAACAGCCAGTCCCTTCCCTTTCCAAACAGAAGTAACACCTTTTTCAGAAAGCGAGCTGAAATCTCGTTTGTCTAGGATACACCAAGTGTTGCAAAAATTCCGCCTAGACACTAGATAGGCACCACTCGCTCACCTAACGTATCACTAAAATCGGTGGTCTAGGCGGCCGACTAGGCGCCTAGGCCTCCTTGGCACCGACTATGCCACCAAGGCATTGACTAGACTGCCTAGTCGGCCGACTAGCTATTGTTGTTTTTTTTTAATAAGTTATTTTACTCAAAACAACATTGAAAATTGGTCAATAACCCTAAATTGGTCAAATTCTAGATATTTTTAGGTTAATGTTTAATATTTTAATATTAATTATTAAAGTATTAAATAGCTTACAATTATTAAGTCTTAAAAAATTAAATATTTTAAAAATATTTTAAAATAAAATTAAAAAAAATACACGAGTGCTTAAGTGCCGATTAATCGTTGTCTAGGCGCTCCCTAAGCGCTGAGGAACGTCTAGCAATTTTTTCAACCATGGATACACCTATGATTATTTTGTATATAACAAAAAATAATATACACAATTATACTCAATTGACATGATAAAAAATTATTTCTATTTATATTCATTCCATTATTCCAAAAATAGATGATAAAACTTAAAAGAATCAAATGAACCTATTAAGTATTAACTAGTCAAGATAATGCAATTGCATCCTTGAATTTGAAAAAGTATAAATTCACACCTTAAACCATAAACGCACCTTACTTAAAACAGAAATCCAATTCATACTTTAATTTTATTACATTACTTTTAATTTGATCACATTTAATCCTATAAGTTTTCAGATATTTTTACATTTGTCATTGTTATTCTATTATAATTTCATCCAAATGATATGATTTTTTGGACAACCTGACAATTTCATGATCTTAATATTCTATTTTTGGTAAAAGCTATCTATATTTTGAATCATTGGACTTTGCTTGCTAAAAATAATTTCAAGGGTAGAAAACGGAAAAGGTCACAGATAATTCGGGAGTATCGACAAAATAACTTTACAGAACTACTTGTCCAAATGACTTGACTTGCCAGTAATTTGAACCTTTGCATGAGAGCATGTGAACTTATACCCTAATACCATTATGACATAGATAGAACATTAGATTATCCTTATCCTTACGATACTCACTTACTTTCAAAAGTGAACCCTATGCCCTGCCTCCACATTATTAAATTTGCAATTCCTTCACTACTTTTATACTTCTCTACAATACTTTCTCACCCTAAAAACAGTCTCACTTTCAATAAAATAAATAAATAATAATAATAATAATAATAGAAAAAGTAATAAAAAAAAAAAGTTCAGGAAAGTTGCCACTCCTTATCGTTTGCAAGCTTTCTAAAAAAGAAAGCTTATGATAGCTTTCCATGTCCTTTGCAATGTCGTTTTAGAAAGCTTGCAAGACATGCAAGCAACACAAATAAATTTAAAAAAAAAAATTATTTTACACAAAAGCATGTCACATTATCTTGCAATTGGTAAAATTTATGGGATGAAGGCAACCTTACAATGGCATGCAACAGTAGGCCGGAAAAGGTGGCGTGATAGGTATTAACTCTTATCATTTAAATATGTGTATTTTCAAGTATAAAAGGTCACTTTTGATCGTTTGTAGAGGACTTTTGGCCAATTTTCAGAAGGTAGAAATAACTTCTGTAGTTTGCATCTATTTCTTGCTCTTCACAATAGCAAAAGCTGGGAAAAAGGTTATTTTCAACCACTGCATGCAGGTACAAAGCCTCATTATTTTGTGAAGAGGGAAAGTCGGAAAGACATAAGGCTAACCTCAACTAACCTAGCAAGTTTATCACTTACTAGGTGAGGTAGTAACAACAAAAAAGATTTTTTTTTTTGTATGTATCTTTTATTGCGAAACTTTCAACCCACTATTTTTAGTGTTTGCTGTCATTTGGCAACAAAAGTTACTTTCATAATATTTCATTGTTATTATATGTATTTATTTATTTATTGAAAAATATATGAATTTATTATTGTGATGTGAAAGTAAAATCGTTTTTGAAAGCGAGAGAGTATTGCAGAGATGTAGAAAAAATAGTGAAGTAATTTAAAATTTGATAATGTGGATATGAGATCCACTTTTGAAAGTGAGATACACATGTAGGGATAAAAATAGTCTAACATTCTTTAAACACTATTTATCCATCTTTCTTTGTCCATGTTTGAGCTTAGCTAATTTATTTAGCCAAACCTTTGATTATCAATACAAAACTCACTTATTTGGCTAAGCAAAAATGGAGATTTACCTTAATATGTTAAGACAAGGTGAATAAACAATAATAAAGGACAATTTTATATTTTGGTGCATCTAATAAAAGACCCCAAATAAATAGGTCATTAAATCTTAATAACTCGTTCAAAATTTAAAATATGATAAAATTTCTCTTAGCATATGGTGGTTGTTCTTGCAACGATGTACCCTTGGCTCCCGTTTGTCTATGATTCGCAATAAAATTCACGCGTTTGTTCCTCTGAATATGATTAAGTAAAAGTGTCACGGGCACAATAATTCAACTCGTCTGGCCTCCAATTCAAAATCTCTAATCTCTATCTCTAAAAGTTAATAAGAGTCAATGAAATTTGTCCTTAATTGGAATAAAAATTGTGTTGCAGTATAAGTTGTATTAAGTATTTGTTCTTTGTGTTAGTTGTATAATAATTTATTCCTATCGTTGATTCATTCATATAATAAAGGTGTTATGCTCATATGAATCAAGTGTGAGATTGTTGGAAATAATTTATTTCTAGCATTGATTCATATAATAAAGATTGTAATTTCATAAGGGACTTAGGTTGATGATTGGTGCATCTAATAAAAAATCCCAAATTAGCTAGATTGTTGATGTTTGCTTATGCGATGGGGATTGTTTACTTTAGATACATGTGATTTTGTTTTGTTGTTCTGTTTCGGAAAAAATGACACTTTCATACCTATATTATAAAAAAAGTTTTCAAAAAAAGTTTTCTAATAAAAGGGAAAAAAGTTTTCAAAAAAAAAAAAAATAAAAAAATAATAACAATAACATTTTTGTCCCTCAATTATACAGTTGTCACTTTTTGTCAATCAATTATCTGTGAAGTTATTATTATTTTTTAATTAACTCAACCTTAACAAAATTCAAACAAAAAATTTATTTCTACCGACAACTAAGGAATAACAAGTAATGAAGATCATCATTGAGTGACAAAAAATGCTATTTTCTGACAAGCAGTATCACTTTCCATAATAATAATAATAAAGTTGAACTAAAAAGAAAAAGTTAATAC
This sequence comes from Ipomoea batatas, assembly GCA_002525835.2. NCBI lineage: Eukaryota > Viridiplantae > Streptophyta > Magnoliopsida > Solanales > Convolvulaceae > Ipomoea > Ipomoea batatas. Next base: position 39,588,108 of record CM008343.1, read on the forward strand.
ACGATTTGGTTCTCACTATTTTGGTCATCGACTTCTAAACTTGTTCAATTTCCTTAACAACTATGTAATTGTTAACCAACATAGTCCTAATTAGGATTATTTTAGTTTGGACAAAGGACTATTTTAGGTTTAAAAAAAATTGTATAATTGGGAATGAAATTGAGCAAGTTTGAAAGTCAATGATTAAAGTGGTGAAATCTTAATTGTCGAGAGACCAAATTGAGTATTAATTAAAAAAAAAAAAAAAAAAAAAAAAAAAAAAATAAAAAAAAAAAAAAAAAAAAAAAAAAAAATAAATAAAAA
>CM008343.1:39626879-39638799 GCA_002525835.2 Ipomoea batatas
TAATTATAGTGGTTCGACCTCGTTTGAGATTAAAAAAAAATTAGACTTGAGTTTAGCTCGTAAATTTTTATAATGTTACGTTGAAACTTGTTTTAATTAACTTAAATTGATTTCGGATTTTATATATATATGACATATGCAAAGGCACACAACATATAGTATTAGGCACACAACCAACTAGTATGAGCACACTAAGTCTGTAACAAACCATACAGTAATATAATCCAATATTTTACCCGTAAGACTGCACGTTTATTAGTTAGTTCACTTCATTTCTGGTTAAGTATTAAAATATTAGTACACGATATAAGTTAGTAGGCACACTTACAATGTTGTAAATGCACACGTTATAAGCTAGGAAGCACACAAAAACCGGAACAAAAAAAACACGCAATATACCAAATAGTAGTGATGATAACTAAAGTAATACGTGCATAATAATAAAACTATAACACTGTTGGTGAACGAAAAAATCTGTTACACTAGAAATGAAGTAGTTGAAAACAGAACAAAAGTGTGAGCAATCATTAGTAATGAAAATCCAACAACGACCCCCAAAAGTAAACGACTAGTAAACAGCAGGGAAACTAATGCCCGGAAAGAAAGCGTAACACACGATCGACCATCTACAATGTCACTTAAACTAACACCCTACCGTGAAGGGCCCACCAACCACTCCCCATACTCCAACAACTACAGGAACAACGCCCACCAAACGTTTCAGTCTTCGCATGCATATACGAAACAAACACCAATTACAAAGAAATAATACAAATACCTAACAAAACAACGTACAAGTACCAACAATGCACACATCCCAGAACGAAGAGGCACACCAAAATAGTGCATATTAACATGTAACTTACCGGGGCCCCAACATTTAATTGACCCCCCTCATTTGCGCGTAGACCTCCAACCGATTGAATAAAGCATACCCAAGTTATTATAACAACATAAAGGATAACTAAATAAAATCAAAAGGGCACACAAACATAACCGAATGAGCACAAAAAAATAAAATCCTATGAAAGAACACACACACCATATCCGAACCACCATCCACACCCCCATCATGAACTTGTTGTTCGCCATTAACACCTGAGCAACCACCATGCTGAGATCCAGAAATGTGATCAATATTCCCATCCTGCATCCCACAAAGAAAAACACAAGACAAAAATGGAGAGAGTAACATAAAGAACTCCAAAAATTAAGTACTTGACAAACAATGCTTTGTTACTGAGCACAAACATATTAGAAAGCATACACACATAAACGAGTACAAAACATAAAAATGAAACATACCCGGCCAATACCACCACCCACACCATGGTCATCATGACCTTCATTAATCACCCTAGCAATATTAGACACATCACCCCACACATCGTGTCCAAACTCCCGAGTCAATCCAAGGCTAAAAGATGGAAAATCCTTCAAATTAGCCCTCTTCAATATGGCACGCTCAACCTCTACTAACGCCCGTATATTATCAGCATTACCCCAGAACTCTTCATCAAACTGAGTAAATGTGGGTTGTGAGCTTGGTTCATTAGTACCTGCGCAGCATCTAAAACCTGCCAGAAATTCACATTATTCCCTGCAATCGCGCCAGCCTCGTTCACAAACTGGATAAGTGCGAGAATGCACCTGGCTAGCTCCCCGGTCTTGTCAGCCAAGCGCTCAAGTAATTTCTAAAAATAAAAAAAAATAACCCAAAAAACTAACATTATGGGAAAAAAAAATAGAATAGAGAAGATAGAATACATAACGAAATATAACCTATTATGGAAGAAAAATATACACGTGCACAAAAAATATGAAACTAGACCTTATGGGGAGGAACAGGAGAAACCGGGGCAACAGAATCACCATGAGTACCTCCCAAATGTACACCCCAGTCAGCAGACAATCTACTACCCTCGGGCACTACATCGGACGACACAACACAAGGAAGCATTTGTGATGTCCCCCCGAATCTCCAAGACTTTGCGCCAACGAAGCATCTGCGATGTCAGCCCTCGAAATGCTGGGACAGCCCGAGGCAAGATAGGAATCGCAGGCCGAACCCGATCACAATACAACAACTACAACGCAAACAATTCCACGATAAAATGAATAAATAAAACTTATATTCAACCAAATTCATGACAAAAAGAAACATTAAAGTCAAATGAAAAATAAAAGACTCACAATCAAGAAGATGATAGGACTCGAAAACCGTGGGTTGCCGCCTACAATCCACAGCGCATGTGTAGAAACAAGTTCCTCAATCAGATCATATAACGACACCAATTCTATTGTGAGATAGTAGCAACATAATCCAAATGATGGAACACTATCTGATTACAATATCCATTGCCCATGCAAGAAATCAGCGAGGAAATCAACAGAACCATAAAATGCCTCTTGAACCACAAACCCCCATCAAGATCCTCCCTAATAAGTTGTGCAAGCTCAGCGGGGGACACATCATGCCGGTGCTTCTCAAACATCTTTCGCCATGCAGTCAACAACTTGCTCTTCGCATAGCGATCCCGCATTGTTATAACACCTTCACCCCATGGGAACCCGAGAATAGAACTCACATTCTCCTCCCTAACGGGTAAGACCTCTCCCTCACCCAACAGTACGCACATCTTCTCACTGTCAAAATTCGACAGCAACCAACGACCCAACCGAACGGGCAACTCCTTAATCTTTAATTCAAGAACGGCACCAAACCCAATATTAAAAATGTCATTCCACTACTGTGTCGTAAGATCTTCCAACGCCTTTACAAAAAGCAAAGGTGGAATTCTAATTCTAAGAGTTGGAAAATATACTCGCTCATCCGGAGCATCCCTAACAGGTTCCTACCGCATTCTTTGAACACCAACAGCCGGATCTTCCACAAAATCATCATCATCATTAGGCAGCTGGGACGAACAACCAATTGAAGGTGCTTCCTTGACTCTTTTAGCTACGACCAACAAACACAAACAATAACTAAGAAAAGAAACAACCACAAGAAAAAAAACACTAATAGTCCAATAAGACAATAAAACAAAAAATAATAATAATAACACATTGGCACACAATATCCAGCCACCAAAACACTACATCAAAGCGATGCACACAATATAACTAAATCTATGCACACAATAATTCGTAAATCATATGAATAATTTTAATAAGAGTTATGCTTCAACTAAATCAAACTTAACTAATATAAACCATTGACAAATGAATGAAATCATACTTTACAATGATAAAAATTAAATAATTAATTATAAAAAGAATTAAAAATATTTATTTTATTTTTCTGAACTGAAAATAATTAATTAAACAATACATCTAACCCATCAGTCAAGTTAAAAAAAATGACTCTCACTAACTACCAGTTACAAATTACCAAAGTAGGGCACACAATCAATACATCATGGGCACACAACTATCAACATATCTTATTAACATCATGTCCACAATAATAATTTTACGCACACAACCATTCTTAAAACATGACAGTACAATAATTTTAAAAAGTCCGATATTGCAACTACATTAGGCTTAACTTATAAAATGATTCAAAAATGAAGGAAACAATAATTTACATGTATAAAAATTAAATAATTAATTATTAAAACAAAACTGAAAATATTCCTCTTATTTTATCTAAATGGATTTAATAAATAAATCTATTCATTACAATAACCAATATTTTATATTAATCTTTAGGAGAATAATATACCAAATTTGTCATAAAAATGCAAATAACCAAGTGAACGACAATATTTTTTTTAAAAAAACAGTTCACCTAACCCCTCAACACAAAAAACAAAAAACAAAAAAAAAAAAAAAGAGAAGAAAAATTAATTACCTGTTCTAAAATATCAAAGTAAGGCACCCAATAAATGAAGCAGAGCACACAATCACTACATCATGGGCACACAACCTAGCAACATACCTTATTCATGTAAGTTCGGAGTGTGGAGTCAAAAATTTAGCCTTTTTTTTACACGGCTGAAAACCATGCATACATATAAAATAAAAAGGACATTAGGAGAAAATGAAATAAAAAGCACAACTACATACGTCCAAGGCTACAAACAACTAGTAGAACGATCACACATGGTAAAGAGATCGAGAAACTTTACCTAAGCAACGTAGGTGGTTCACGAGAAGAATATAAGCACCAAAATTGTTGATTGAAAAGAAGTGCTAACGAGACTTCTTTCTTCTCTCTTGACCTCTCTAAAAGAATAACTTTAACAGAATTCCATCTATCATCTTGTTATAATATGATCTCCATTTGCTGGATAGCAAAAGTGGCACAAAGATTCCTCCTAGACCTGCAACAAATCCAAATGCAACGCTAATGTAGATATCAACGTGGTGAGTTGATTCTTTTTCTTCTGATTCTGGTATTGGAGATGCTGGTTCATCGATGCCAGAGCATGATACATTAATTTGGAATCCACATAGCCCCTTGTTTCCCTTGAATGAGCTTGCATCAAAGGTATCCAATTGAGTGCTTCTTGGAATCATTCCAACGAGATGGTTGTATGACAAGTTTAAGACTTCCAGGAAGGTTAGGATCTCTATTTGCACCGGGATATTTCCTGTTAGGTTGTTGAATGAGAGGTCCAGTGCTTCCAAAGCTTTCAAGTTTTGAAGAGATGGAGGAATATTGCCAGTTAGGGCATTGTGAGAGATGTTGAGGAGATAAAGCTGTTTAAGCTCTCCAACACACTCTGGTATACTGCCTTCAAATTGATTACTTGAAAAATCAATAGAAGTGAAGATAGATAGAACCTTCTCTATAGTGTAAGTTTGGCCTTTTAGAGACAGTATGACTGAATCTTGATAGTAAATATCAACTAACCCTTGATATGTGAAGTGCAAGTAGTCAGCCTTTGAGTTTAATTCATTCCTCTCAACAAAAATAGCTTTTAATGCCAAGAATAAATCAGTTGGTAGATGTCCACTGAAATTATTGGAAGATAAGTCAATGACTTGTAAACTTGGCCAGCTATTGTTTACCCCAAGCATGGGACAAAAAATGCTTCCATGAAAATGATTGGAATGCAATACAAGAATGTGCAGATTTGACAATTTATTGAGCCAACAAGGAAAGGTATCACTTATTTTGTTGTTTCCAAGATTTAAGATCTTAAGCTCTGTGCAGTTGATCAAGGAGGGAGGAACTTTCCCTTCTAAGAGATTTTGACTAAGATCTAATGTCTCTAAAGAACAACTGTGTTGAAACTTCTGTGATATCTCACCACTTAAATGATTTCCTCTAAGATTCACTACAATGAGATTGCTGTTATTTTGAACCAGACATGATGGTATTGTGCCATGCAAAGCATTGTGGGACAAGTCAAGCACTTCCAGATTGGCTGCTCGACACCAGGAAGTTGAGATCTTTCCACTTACTCCATTTTTTGCAATAGAAAAGAAAAGGACATCTGGGATTTGATCAGCAAAATCAAGAGGAATCATGGAGAAATTGTTGTTGGAGAAGTCTAAATACACAGCCTCGGGTGGTGGTCGTGGGATCTGACCACTTAGCATATTAGAATTTAGATCAAGGAATTGAAGAGAACCGTATTCCATTGGCTCTTTCATAATCGTCAAACTATTGTGAGAAAGATTGAGGTAAGAGAGTTGCCCATTACCAATTCCCCATATCCAGTTAGGAATTTCTCCACTAATAGTGTTGTTGGAAAGATCTAACCACGACAATTTAGATTGGCTTTTCAAAAATTCAGGAATTGTTTGCAAATTGCAGGAGGCCAAATTTAACTCTCCAAACTGAGGGAGTAAGGGAAGTTCTGATGTGCTTATGGTTGTCTCAATTACCAAATTGTTATTGGAAAAGTCAAGAGTGTCAATATACTGGCTTTTAAATTTTGTTAGATGTACAATACCGTTAAATTTGTTTGAAGAAAGATCGAGACCTGTAAGATTCTGAAGTTGAAATAAGAATGGAGGTATCGTCCCTTCAAAGTCATTGCTACTTAAATCAAGATATTGCAATGGAGAAGTCACATTTTGCAAATCAATCATTTGACCAAAAAAATTGTTTGATGAAAGATATAGTGATGTAAGGCTTTGAAGTTGAAATAAGAATGGAGGTATTGTCCCTTCAAAGTCATTGTTACTTAAATCAAGAGATTGCAATGGAGAAGTCACATTTTGCAAATCAATCATTTGATCCAAAAATTTGTTTGATGAAAGACCTAGTGATGTAAGGCTTTGAAGTCGAAAGAAGAATGAAGGTATTGTCCCTTCTAAGTTGTTTCTACTCAAATCAAGAGATTCAAGTGGAGAAGTCACATTTTGCAAATCAATCATTTGACCCAAAAATTTGTTTGATGAAAGATCTAGTGATGTAAGGTTTTGAAGTCGAAAGAAGAATGAAGGTATTGTCCCTTCCAAGTTGTTGCCCGACAAATCAAGAGATTCAAGTGGAGAAGTCACATTTCGTAATTCAGTTATATGACCAGAAAGTTTGTTTCCCCACAGAGATAAGGTTTGAAGTGATGGCAGGAAAAATAGTGATGCTGGAATGGGTCCTGAAAATAAATTTTCGGACAAGCTCAGCTCAACAAGCTTGCTAAGCTTTATAATAGAAGCAGGGATTGGTCCACTAAAATAGCAATCTGTAAGGTCAATATGGGACAGCAGTGTGAGGTTTCCTATGGACTCGGGTAAATTCCCAGAAAACTTTGTCCACCGAAGTGTGAGGCTCTTGAGAGATCCATTTTCCGGGAAGTCTGGCAAAGAACCCCCAAGCATGAAATTGTAACTCAAGTCAATGGTTTGCAGAGTTGGTACCTGGAATACTTTGTGAGGGACTGTTCCACTGAAGTTGCAATTCGAAAGGCTCAAAACAGTGAGATTGGTGAAATCCTTGAAGAAGTCTGGAAATGGAGCAGAGAACTGGACCCAATCAAGCCTAATAACAGAAAGTGATGGCAATTTAGACAAGAGAGAAACATTGAAGCCACCCGTGATTGACTTATCGTCGCTGAGGTCAAGACTTGTAATAAATCCAGTAGCAGCATTGCAACTCAGACCTGGCCATCGGCAGCAGTCACCTCCTTCATCCCACAGCGCCAACTTGGTGGATTCCGAAGAATTGTAAGTGATTTCACTTCGTATTTGGAGAAGCACAGACTTTTGATCGGGAAGACAGTGACCCAATGCATGCATAATTGTGAATAAAATTGAAAAGAGCAGAAGCATGTTAAACATGAGAATCCTCATTTTATGATGGAGCAGAGTAAAGTTGTTTGTTGTTGAGGTGTAGAATTTCGGAAATATGAATACGCATATATATGAATTAGAACGCAATCAACACGCATGAGTTCCGTGTGGAAAGTAATGAAAGCAAAGCTTAATGCCCCTCCAACACGTTTGGTTCACAAAATGAATTTGGAGGGAATAGGTATTTTATTCCATAACGAATGGAATAAGTAAGAAATAGAACATGAATATAATTTTTTTTTTTTAAATAGTGTAGATGAACAATGTTGTGCCATATTTGGCTCAACACTGTTCACTATCAGAAAAAAAAATTGTCATTTTACCATTACTACGAAAATAATATTTCTAAAAAAAATAAATTTAATTCAGAGTGTTGTGATCTGAACATATTTTAAGTTTAATTAAGGGTAAAATAGTAAATAAGAAAATTTGCATATTCCTGAGAACTCAGGAATATGTTAATACCAAGTGGGTAATAGCTCATTCCAGGAACATTGTTCCTGAGAATAGAAAGCATTGTCAAACAAAGGAATAAGCCTATTCCCGAGAATGCTATGCCATTCCAGGTCTATTCCGCGAACCAAACATGCGGCTAAAGTATAAACTATGTGGAAACATAGTTTTGTTTGCCCCCAGGGACTTTAATTTTTTATTTGGGAAAAGTGTCAAATAGACCACTGAACTTATCACTTTTGTGCAATTGGGTCATTGAACATAAAAAGTGTGCAATTCAACCATCAAACAAGCAAAATTTGTGCAATTTGACCATTTTTACAAAAATTTTCTGGTAAAATCCAATTATATTACTAGCATATATGTATTAAGAGTGTCATTTTCTTCTACCATACTTGTTGGGAGTCAATATTGAAATGTTTTTAACTCAAATTGAATTAAATTTTTTTGTAAAAATGGTCCAACTGCACAAATTTTGCTTGTTTGATGGTTGAATTGCACACTTTTTAAGTTCAATGGCCCAATTATACAAAAGCGATAAGTCCAGTGGCCTATTTGACACTTTTTCCTTTTTATTTTTCTCATTTGGCAACACTTAGATCCATTTATTAACCAGAGAATTAACTAAGTATTCTGATAAAATAGAGAATTGGAGAATCAGAAACAAAAAGTATGTTAACAACCATAGTTTTCCATTTTAAAACTTGGAAACATTTTCCAGTTTTCTAAAAAAGTGGTTGGAATACTTTTAATTTTTAAACACTATTTTCTAAATGAAAAACAAAATCTCTATCATCAATTTTGCTATATATCATTATAATCAAAATTTTTACCGTTATCTTCTTACATATTACTGATTACCATGATTACATTCATTATCATTTTCTTTTACTTATCACGATCTTCTATTTTTTCTACTCACATATAAACATAGTTTATTTGCTTAAGGTTAAAGTTAGGCATTATTCACATTATCACAATTAAAACTTGAATCCTACAACACCAAGTTTTAGATTTTGATTGAACTTAATAGATTATTGGTTCGGATATTTTTAGTTATATTATCTACAAATCTAATAAGAGACAATAAATTAAATTGTTGATCAGAAATACAATTACGTCTGGACTTTAAATGGTAGGATTGTCCAAACAATTGATAATAATGACACCCCATCAACTCTAGTTGAACAAGTTTATACATCATTCTCAAAATTTTATCAATGCATGAAAGCTTCTAAAGAAATTTGTAAGTTAATTTTTACTATATCATTATAGCAATATATATTGTAACTATATATTTTAAATTATTTATCCTCATCATTTATTGACAGCAATTGTCATTGACAAATTCTCAAAATAATTTGCCTTAACAATGAATGGAAATAAAAAAAAAATCAATAACTTTAGGGTCACACTTGTGTGAGACCGTCTCACGGAACCTTATTCGTGAGACGGGTCGGGTCGGGTCAAAAACACCATGCAAATGTCATACTTATATGTGCAAATGTCACACTTATATACTCAAATATAACACTAATCAAAAATACAATTTTTGTTGCTTATAAGAGAAAAAGTAATACATTTTTCATAATAAGTAATGTTGACAAGTGCCTCTCACTTATAAGGGAAAATATAATACTTTTGAGGAAAAATGTAATACTTTTAAATCGAAATGTAAAAGTATTGTATTTTCCCTTAAAAGTATTACATTTTACCCTAATAAGTAACAAAAATTTTATTCTTGATTAGTATTACATTTGAATATATAAGTATGGCATTTGTGCATATAAGTGTTACATTTGCATCTTGACTCGACCGACCCGAACCGTCTCATGGTGAGACGGTCTCACACAAGTTTTTGCCATAACTTTATTGTTGTTGATGAAAAGTAAGTCATTCACTCTATTACTCTTATTAAATTAAATAAATTAGTAACTACATCAAAAAATAATACATATGCATTTCTACAATGTCTTTATTAAAAAAAATTCATTATCAATAAATTGAATTAAATAAGAGAACTAATTTCATTAATTATATCGTTTTTATTAGATCATAGTCGTTCACTTTAAAGTTAAATTAATTTTTTTTATTAAGATAGATTTAAAATGTTTACATTTTTACTATCTTATCTAATCTTATTTCTTAAACTAGGGATTTCTCTACCCACAAGAACTCATTTAACAATCATGGCTGAACCAAATGAATCCTGAGCAGAACACCTAAAGGACTAGCATGCTTTTATGTTAATAAAAATATGTAAATGTTAATTAGATCGTTATCTTACATAGCTACATTTAAAATTCATTATTAAAAATGTAAATGCAGTGTAATAAAATATCATGACATACTTGATACATTGAAAATATGTCGAGACTACAACTATGGTACAATTAATTTGGAAAATCCAAAAAATGAAGAAATTTCAAAATAATCATTGTTTCTGCATTCATTGATTGTATGTGAAATACTTATTGGGCATTCATTAAATATATTAGAACTAATATAAATTTACAATTCATTTAATCTTCTAGACTCAACTTTGTTTAGATTAAAAGCAAAATTAGTATCAACCTTAATAACAAAAGCATTTAGTATATAGGATGTATCAATTGTTTAAAAAAGGTTTATGCACAAAGTGACAAACAATTTAACTCTGAGGTTAGTATCAATTCAATAAAAAAAAATTTAAAAAAAAACACACACACGCAAACGCAAACGCACAAAATCAACTACTACACTCATTCATAATAATTCCAAAAATATGAAGTTGAAAATGAATAGGTGCAAAATGGATGTGGAAATTGTTGATTAAATTGGACATGTTGTGGCATCAGTATTCAGAGTTCGGACTACTTGCAGAGTTATTGTTGTACTATCAAGTAAACAAGTTATGATAATAGATAAATATGTACTACTCATGAACCTTCCACAAATATAATAAATATTACGAAGTAATATTTTATTCAATAGTTCCACATGAAACATGTAGGCCAAAAACTACCATTGCAAAATATCAATAGGCGCTTGTAAGATCAAGAGTTCATAGTAAAACTAAGATTCCAGTCATATACACAATCAGGCAAATCCACAACTTTCTACACCATAATCTCATTGAATGAGGCTGCCATCTATGCTACAACCAGTAACCCAATTGCAAATGACACACTACCAACAAACAAGAATATGACAATAGTGAAGATGAAGTCAATAACAATGCTACCCAAAAGAGAATTAAGAAGACTTAGAGAAATTCAACCAAAAGTAATACTCCCTCTGTCCCATTTTACTTGTCATGTTTACTATTCATTGGTCAAACCAACTCTTTCTTCATTGCTTATTTTCTTTAGTAATTTTTAATTATTTTTAAATTTGATTTTTTGTGTTTAATAGTACTTCTAATGTAGTTTCTAAATATATAAATTTTAGGGAAAATTGTAATTTATATCCCTCCATAATATGTTAATTATCAATGCCACCCCTGAATTATTAATGGTGTAAATGTTACCCCTCAATTTTCAAAACGATGCATATATTGCCCCTCCTAAGTGCAAATGTTGCCCCTCAATTTTCAAAACGGTACAAATATTGCCCCTCCTGTATGGTACGGTAGGGGCAATATATGTATCATTTTGAAAATTGAGGGGTAACATTTACACCACTAATAATTCAGGGGTAACATTGATAATTGACATATTATGGAGGAGTATAAATTACAATTTTCTCTAAATTTTATATACTAATACTAAATTTAATATTATGAAAAATTGAATTAAAAATAATTTCAGTCAAGTCTCGTTAACCGAATCAGACAAATAAAATGGGACAGAGGTAGTATTTATTTAGACTATCATGTTTATGCTAAGTATTTTAGACTATCGATTTTACAAAGTTACAAATGTTTATCTTAGTGACAATTATAATGAATCTCTCATATTATTTTGCATTCATATGCTTTGAATAACCTATTTAAATAAGCAAATTCAACTTTCAATTAAGAATTTATCCTATATAACCTTGCATGCATTTATATACTTTGAAATACTTATTTAAATATAACTATATAAGCATTAGGTATTAGTCCATTCGCTCAATGCGCATGTAAAACTTGGATCATAGTGTAAAGTATAAATTCGGTCCGAATATCTGATTTTGAAATTTCACAAATATCTTTTATATATATATATATATATATATATATATATATAGGGTC
>CM008343.1:39755522-39766712 GCA_002525835.2 Ipomoea batatas
CCCCAAACAAGAAGACGTGACATTTATGCTACCGATCTCTCGGATCCCTAATCCACAATTCCCAAAAGATTGCAGAATCTCGATAAATTTGCAAGTTGCAGTCTTTGCTTCTTCTACCGGGCACGTACAGAGATACTCCATGTTATAAAGAGAGATGATGGGACGGAGGGGGAGTTGAGTTGAGGGAGAAGGCACTGAAATATTTACGAATTTTATTGATTTTTGCTGAGGGAGATGGCGAGAGGTGGAGAGTGGTTGGGCGGGGGTTACCGCAGCGGGAGAAGAGGGAAATGGTGTTCGTACAAGTGGGCAACAATCATTGTCTGCTCCATCAACACCGTGGTTGCTTTCTTTGTGCTTCACTCTCTCTTCACTTCTCTGTACATGTACAACGATAACCAGAGGGGTAAGTCTGTGTATATAATTCTGCCATTTTTGGATTGCTCGTCTGTTGATTTTGGTTTTTATGTACACCCAATTTGGAAAGTTAGTTTCTTTTTTCTTTTTGGAGTCACGATGAAGCCCGCAACCACTATTCGAGGTGTGAATAATAAATTCTGTCTCTCGTGAGTTGTGATCCTACCTCTTAAAGGACCACAAGAGGTAAATCGCTCATAGGCTAGGTTGTCACTAGCTTATACCAAAAAGGCTAATAGGTAGCTCCTTCTAATAGTCGAACATTTGTTGTCTATAGCCGGCTCAACTGCATTTGCTAAGAGTCGAACTATTAACTTTCTGATTATCAAGTTAACAGGCTGACCAACCTAGCTGAGTTATCCTGGAAAGTTTGCTTTTTTTTGAGCATTAGAATGGTGGTTTATTAATGGGTATTGTGTTTGCAGATTTTAGATATAGCCCAGATCAGATTAGGACAATGGAAGATTCTATTCGAATAAGAAAAGGATCAGAACCTACAGAGCTTATTAAGTTGGTATTGTCCCCTTTGCATATGGTTGTTGTTAGCTTATTTGTTTAGGGAAGGCTACAAATGCTATGATATGCTATTACTTATAGGTTTGGATTGATGTGGATTTCTTATACTTTCAGTGCTAATGGGTGAGAAGCACATTCTATTTTTCTGAAGGTAACACAAATAAAGCAGAAGCTTTTAGTGGAAGAAAAGGTTGTGGGAGTGCCACATCCCATGAAACAGAAGATAGCAGATGAGATTATAGCAACTTTGAGAGGCTTGAAAGGTGTTGTAAATGCAACCTTGCAGACAGGTGAGTGCATAATCTTTTGCTTGAGTAACTTGGGTTGATCTTTTGTTAGTCTCCTATACCGTTCGATCAAATCTTCTTTAATCTTGGATGATGAGGAATACCTGCAGCTACTACCTGAGGGTGTGCACCAAATCCCGCCTTGTGACCCTAACCGGCAAAGGATCACAAACGAGCTTAGGTTGTCCATAGGTGTCCGACTCAAATAAAAAATGCCAATAGGCTGCTCCCATGAGGAGTTGAACTTGGAACCTTGTGATTACCAAACCAATTACCTGACCAATTCTTGACTTGAGCCTAGTAATCTTATATTCTTATGGCATGGTAGTGCAGTTGGCTAGTGCAAAGTTGAGAGGTGCAGGACAGTTGTAGATAGCAGTAGAAGATGAAACGGTGTAACTAATGGCTCTATAAAAATTTAACCATAATGCATATGCAAGGAAATCTCTGTGCTAGCTAAATCCTTTGCTTGAGTGACTACTGGGCATGCATCATGCAATTATACTACTCGAAAGAGGAAATTGAATTGAGGGTGTCTTTTCTGCATTTTATTTATAATATATGGTTATCTTCATTGATGGGTTATTGAATAAGCAGAGGCAGTTGAAAACTGGCGCAAGGCAAAAGTAGAAGAAGCCAATAAAGTTATACATGGGAATAAATCAAATTCGAGTATTGCACCAGAGGAAGCTGGTATATCCTCTTCAGCTCACCTTCACTTTTGCTGTCTATTTTGCATTTATTTCTGAGAAATATAACATATACCTTTTACATGATCTGGTTTGTTGCACGTGTCTCATGTGGAATTGTTGTAAGGCGCTTAATATTTCAGAGAACATTGTTTGCAGTTGCATTAGCAAGAGCTTTGGAGATTGATTGGCTTCAGCTGTCTGAGGAAATTGGTCTCCATATACCAGTTGAGGTCATTAATAAGGAACACGATGACAAACCTGATGGAGCGGAATTTGGTGATTACTTTCCTTTCAGTTTCAGTGACTTTCTCAACACATCTTTTGATCAAACCAGAGAAATATAAGCACATGAAAACAAAGAAACTGAAAGAGAAAGAACTTTCAAATTGAATATCTCATCAATTAAACATGTGATTTTCAGTCTTTATTGTACATTCATTCCATAGTTATATGGTCTAGAGTTTGTAAAATAGAAAGGATCTAGTAAAACTGGGATATTTCAAAGACTTCTATTCTCACTGAGATCGAATTCTTTTTTCCCCAGAAAGTGAAATCATTGCTGGCAAAAAACTTCCTCCTGAATGTCACGCAGAGCTTCATACAGATTATGATGGCGATGCAGTCAGATGGGGCCTAACCCACCTTAAAGAATCTGTATATGACTGTTGTATGGCTTGTTTGGATCAAGCTAAGCATGCAAAACCAGGCGAGAAAAAGTGCAATATATGGGTTTACTGCCCATCTGAAACGGGATGTTATTCCCCTGATATTTATCAACATAAACATCAGGAATGCTGGCTGAAATCTGTAAGTCAGACTGTTTCCCATATCTACTCTTATAATTTGTGATATTTCTCGATGCTCATAATCTAAGGACAATCAGTATGAGATAAAGCTGTTCTTTTTCTTCTCTTTTGGTGTTTTCCGAAAATGCAGTCAGAGAATCCCAGATTGAATTTTAAGGCACGGTATTCTGAATCTTTTAGAAATGTCAATCCAAATGCACCATTAGTGGTTCCATGGATGTCTGGAGTTGTCGGTGTATAAGCTACTCGCTAACAGAAGAAGATAACAAAACATTGATCCTTGAAGAAAGCTGCTTTATAGCTGTGCGGAGTGGTAAAAATCAGTCTGTATCTTGTTAACCAGACATTCAATTTTTCCCCACTTGCAGCTTCTGAGAGCTTTCTTTGTCTCTTCTTTGCTGTTTGGTGGATAGATCATTGTATTGTGTCTGAGCATTTTTTGTATTAAGCAGATCTTCATAGATTGATCGAATGATCAAAACTGGCATTAACTGACTCGAGAAATATAAAGGTTAACTACGAGTAACAATATGGTTTTACTGTTCTCCCCTTTTGGAATGATGCCTTCATTTGACAGGAAGAAAAGTGCAGTTACTTCAACTCCTGGAAATGTTATATTCTCTACAGTCATGGCTAGCTTGCATCATCTCTGTCTGGTGTTTTATTGCTCACATTATTATTATGAGTGCAGTACCTAACTTTATCCTGTAGGTTGGCTCATAAACTCAAAAGTTAGCTCACCACCCACCCCATTTGTGACTGTATTCATGATCTATCTGTCTCTCAACACCTACCAGAATAAGCTCTGATCTGGTCTAAATAAGCTCTGATCTGGTCTATTTAGTTCCATTTGCTTTTCTGAAGTTTTCACCCCAAAAAATATTGGAAAAAACTCGAACATGATAGTTTAGCCGGGTTGATAATGTAACTGCAAGGTCAGAAGAACATATAAAAGGACAATTCATATGGTTCTTGGTTGATACATTGCGGGTAATGAGTAATGGTCAAGTCTTAACAGTCATAGTATGAGAATTACATCCAATATGGTGGGGTTCTTGTGGGCAACAAGCATGGTTCTTTCCACCTAATGAGTTGTAATGGACCATTGAGTTAGATTTATTTATCTCTTCACTATCCTGTCGGGCCAGGGTGTGGGGTTGGTGAGGAAATTTCACATTTTATCTCTACATGCAGCTCAGTTGGTTCATGAGTGGTAGATTATGAGTAAGAACATATGATCAAATTAAAAAAAAAATGTAATGTGTCAATGTGACAGTTACACCTACTGTGGTGGGCACCAACACTGTTCTTCTCACCTAATGAGCCGTAATGAATTGCTTAGTAACCGTAATCTATCTCTTCATTATTTTTTCGGGCCGTGTGAGGTGTTGAAAATTTATATAGTAATGATGATTAATTTCGTCTTTTTTTGACCAGATAAAACCACATATTCATGCAGGATTTCCAATAGAATACTGTTTGCTGTTTAGCATAGTAAAGTTTGCACTCCAAGTATTTAGTGCTGAAGGGTACTTTTCACCTGCAAGTTTACCAACAAGCTCTCCAACCATCATCTCTCACACAAAAAATGGCCTGCTATCGTGATGAAACCTCACCAAATCCTTCCAAGAGATGCAGCAAATGCCTTTCCTCGACTTTGAAGGATGCATTTACTAACTGCCATGGTTTATGCTGCAAGTTCTCTACTTCCAGACTGGAAAACGAAGAAGAAGAAGAAGAAGAAGCTCTAACCAGTGATTACGAAGAAGATGAAGTATTGCTATCTCATTCACTTCACCCCCAAGAAAACTGCGCTAATTTAATCTCCTAGGTTTAATTTTCTGAGATTTTCTTTTCACCATTTATTGCAGGAATTTGTCTCGGCAGTCATAAGCAAATACCTGGAATCAAAATTCAGGCAGAAGATGAGCCTTAATTCGTGCTGTGATTTCTCCCCTGCTGCCGGAGATTTGTTCATCCCTGCAAAGGAAATGTTAATGCAGCAGAAGCTGGGAAACAATGGTGAAGAAAGAGAGGAGTTTGTGTCTGTTGGCAGCCATTTCTCTCACTGCTCATCAAGCTCTACCGGCAGCATGGAGGCATTTGTGTCGGCCAAGACGAGCTTTTCCCGGTGCTCCAGCTTGAGCAGGATCGATTTGCCAGATTTGTGGAGGCGGGGCTCGAATATTCTGCAGTTTTCTCAGTGCGAAGGATGGCCGTTTGGTCTTTGCCGGCGGGCTTTGTTGCTCCCACCTCTGCCCAAATCTCCGTCTGATTCTTGGAAGTGGCGCAAGACTGCTGGATTCATCAAGTTACATTGAAATGCTCATGTCATTCTATCTTTATGTACATAAGTCATAAATTTCACCTCAACACATAAATTACTTAAGGAAAGAGAGGTTATTCTCATTAGATTGATATTTTTACTAAATTTTACTCATATGACCAATTGAGCTGCATGCAATATTTTAAAAACATTATCAAAGTGACTTCTTGTTATTTTTTACACAATCAATCACAAATATTCATATCTACGATTAACATGTGACTTTAATTATTTAGTTATCCCTCAATTTTAATATTTATGACCGAGGTGGGTATTTCTTTTACTAAAAAGTTACAAGCTTAGTATGATTTACCTTTTATGAATAATTTGTAAGCTATTACAAGAGAGTTAAATTATTCGAACATATAAATAGAAGTAATTTAAAGTTTGCACCCAAGACCCCCAATTTCATACTAATTCCTAGTTAAACATGAGGGTTTATCTTCTACAAATAACCGAATTGGAGCATGGTAGCAGAATAGCAACCATGGCTTGCTACACTTGTGCTGCGGTAATAGGGGCAAACCCCACGCCGATAAACTCTTCAAAATTCCAAAATTTCACTCCAAACGATTGTCTCTCACTCCCAATTATCCCAACAATCAAGAAAACAATTCTCAGAACCAACAGACCCCTTTCACTTTCAGTCCTTCATTGTTCAAGCTCCAGCTTTTCCTCAGCAACACTTTCACAGTCAGAAACCGAAGACGATGAGTACAGCGGCGAAGAAGAAGACGACGAAAACGGAAATGGGTCGGCGTCATTTTCCGCCGCGGCGGCGGCGGCGGGGAGTTTGCCGCCGTTGAAACAGAAAAGAAGGAGGTACAGAAAGCAGTACCCTGGCGAGAGCAAGGGTATCACTGAAGAGATGAGATTTGTCACGATGAAGCTTCGCAATAGTGGCAAACCGTCAAAGAGTAAGCGGAGAGGTGAGAGTGAGAAAGAATCGGGAGATAGTGGCAGTGAAGAAGCAGTGGAGGAAGGTGAGGTCAGTGATAGTGAAGGGTCGGTTTCAGTTGATGAAGATGACGGGGATGAAAATGGCAAGTCTTGGCAGCCTAGTATGGAAGGATTCTTGAAGTACCTTGTGGATACTAAGCTTGTGTTCGGCACAATTGAACGCATTGTTGATGAATCCAGCGATGTTTCCTGTATGTATTCTCGGATTTTGCTACATTTTTGCTGTGTTTTTGTTAATTGATTAATATCTTAACCCGCACCTACTATCCAAGTGTTTTGGGTAACTCAAACCAAGAAAGTCAATAGCTTTCTCAAACTAAGAAGGCTAATAGGTAGTTCTCACTGCAAATTATGTAGACTCTGGTCCAAAAGGAACATTCAAATTCAGTATCTAGTTGACACATTCTACTTTTTGACAGTTTATGTATATGTAGCTATCATATTATGTGTAGCAATTATAGCTATTTGTTTACACGTAGAGAAACTGTTAATTGTAAGTATAATATGTGTTAACCGAAGGTACAGAATTTTTGTATTAGGGTTCATAATGCAATATGAACCCTGGTCTATGGAATAACAATTGAGGCTCCACTAGAGTCGAACTTGTATTCTTGTGGTTACTAAGCCAACAACTTGACCAATTGAGCTAATAGGCTGCTCTCACAATGGTGGAACTTGTAAGTTGTAACCTTGTAGTTACCTATTAAACTGTTTGACCAATTTGGCTAGGTTGTCCCCAATTTCCATTCAAATCACTGAAAAGAGTGATGGAATCTCAAGATTGGGTTTTTAATGGTTAATGGTTTGTTATGTTTCATCACTTTAACTGATTTAATGCTTAAGCTGAACTTGATATATCCTGCTATTGTGTGGAATAGATGCTTACTTCAGAAAGACTGGATTAGAACGAGCAGATTGCATTTCCAAAGATTTAGAATGGTTTAGCCAGCAGGGTAATGTTATACCAGAACCTAGCAATCCTGGTGTTGATTACTCTAAGTATCTCGAGGAGCTCGCGGAGAGTAATCCCCCATTGTTTCTCTGCCACTTCTACAACATATACTTCTCCCATATAGCTGGAGGTCAAGTTATAGCTAAAAAGGTTCAATCCTTTTGCTCGATTTATAGCTCACTAATTCGATCTGCTTTTTTATTTCATTCGTTAGAAAATAAATCTCGAGATGCTTTGTTTAGTGACTAAGCCTACTTTTGTTCCCTCCTGGCCACCGGTTGCTTGATAGATCATATAAACACAATCCTAAACTGATAGTGTTGGAAGAATTAAGAAAGTCCATCGCTCCTTCAGTTTATCTGCTCTTTTCACCTTTCAGAAAAATTAATTTGGACTAATGAATGTGTCATACGGTGTATACTATAAGGCTATTACTGTCATTGAGAGGCGGTTTTCATCTATTGGCTGAGTAAAATAATGGAAACTATCTTTCCATTGTGCGTTTAATGATTATATACTTTCTTCATAACTGTACTTGAGCCGGATATTATGAAGTCCTGTCTCTTATCTCGTTCTCCTATTTGCTATTATAAGGTTTCTGAAAAGCTCTTAGAAGGAAGAGCATTGGAGGTCTACACGTGGGAAGGAGACCCCGAGAAGCAGCTGCAGGGTGTAAGGGAGAAGCTCAACATGCTCAGTGAGGTAATATTATTCTTATGAATGTTCGACTTTTAAGGCGCTGTCAACTGCTTTTCCCGGCCAGTTATTTACTTGAATTGTTATGTTATGTTAACGCAGCACTGGTCT
This sequence comes from Ipomoea batatas, assembly GCA_002525835.2. NCBI lineage: Eukaryota > Viridiplantae > Streptophyta > Magnoliopsida > Solanales > Convolvulaceae > Ipomoea > Ipomoea batatas. The sequence goes on from CM008343.1 coordinate 39,763,286, forward strand.
AGAAAGGAGAAAAACAAATGTTTGCGGGATATACCCAAGGCATTCCGGTTTATGGGGCAGATAGTCCGGTTAATCGTCTTCCTGTAAAACAGGCAGTTCCAACCCGAAGAGTGCACTTATATCTTTCGATGGTGAGTTTGCAGCGTGCTTATTTACCTTACCTCCAATACCGGCATTAAGTGTTTCCCCCCCTCCCTTTCGGTTTTGGATCTTCAATTCTTCATATCAGATTGATTATAGCTGCTTTTACTATCTATTGGACAATGAAAGGCTTTAGTTTGATTATCCTGAAATCATACTTAAAATGTACACCCTTTTCACTTGTTGATAAGTAAATCTCACTTGATGAAGACATTGGCGCAATGAAACATAGCCCAGAATGGTTATTATTCTAATATTTGCGAGATGGATTCCCTCGGGTCAAAACTTTTAAGAAGTCATTTGCGCTTATTTACCCAAAGGAATCCATCCCAGCATCTGTCGATATAAGAATATTAACCATGTTGGGCTACGTTTGGCTCGGCCCTTGTCCTCGTCATCCCTCCTACCTTGATTGTTGCCAATTGTTATACCATAGATCAGGGTTCATATTGCATTGTGAACCCTAATACAAAAATTCTGTACTTTCAGTCAACACATTCTGTACGTACAATTAACCGTTTTTGTACATGTTAGACGCATAATATGATAGTTACAGATACAAAAACTGTCAGCTGCAGGTACAAAATGTGTCAACTACAGATACAGAATCTGAAGGTTATTTTTGGACTAGGGTCTACAATGCAAGAAAAATCCTTGTCCATGGTACGATTTGCCGATTGCTGCCCATGTATCACTTTTATTTGCTTGTGTAAACCAGGTGATATATCATATGTGTTCAACTTGGAACTCCCAATTCTCATCACCAAAGCCATCTTCTTGGAGCTACAAAATTGATGGAATGAGGAACCAACTTCTGCAAACTTGTTAACAGGTTCAATCACCGACTTGACCATTAAGTTTTAGGTGGGTGGGTGGGTGGTCAACTATGATGCACGGAAACTTTAAGCGTTTGTGCACTTCAGGAACATTTCCTCTCATGATCAGATATGCATATTCATGACCCACAAAGGCATAAAGGCAAGTGGGCTGTTCCTAAATCATGTTTAAAGTCAAACCAAGTAGTTGTCGGATAAGGTCATGTCGTCATCTTACTATCTTTAGGCCATTTTTCTTCTAGCTTTAAGCTTTGACAAATGTTACATTATTGACGAATTCTTTTATATGATCATATTGTACGAATTTAATAATTCCTTGTCATTGATATTCAAGCTATAATTCTGTGATTTTGCCCCATGATTCTCGTACCAGAAGATTAAATTCAGTTTCTGTCAATACTCTCTTAGTTAAGTATGTCGCATTTGCGGGTCATTACATAGGATCGAAATTTTATCAATATACATTATTAAATAGTAATTATGAGCTTCATTATTATTCTAAAAAATAAATTAAATACACAAAAATACAAATAATATATGATATACAAAAATACAAATAATATATGGTATATCAACATGATAACATCCACCGACGGATCAATTATTATTTATTAGTCTAATAATGTTAATTTGGCCTATATTAAAATCCCTCGTGACTAAGACAAAATTACACCTTGTTTGGTGTGACCCAAATTTATCATCCTTGCTTTACAACCCTATTGACAAAGGGTAAAATATTACTTATCCTATATCTTAGAGGGTATTTGGTATTGCGTTATCAACAAAATTTTAATTTTAATTTTGTATGTTATAAAAATACATACCATATTTCAAAAAAAAAAATACATACCTAACATATCCGTCAAATTAACTGAGGACTAATTTAGTAATTACGAATGATCATATCGGTTGCAAAATCAATAGTTGAGAATTTAATTGGTCAAAATTGATAGTCGATAACCAGTTTAGTTATTACGATATAGTCGAGGGATCAAAATGATCATTAATTCTTAAATTAAATTGCAACAAGATTCTATACAATAACGAAAAAACACAATTCAATAGTTTTGAACATGAGACTTCCATTACATTATTACATATACTCCTTATTTCTATTCCATCACTTTTACTTCTTAGTGTGACAATGAATGATAAAAATGACAAACATCAAAATTCGATGAGGGGAAATGAAAAAGTAAAAGTAAAACATGATTAATTAATTACTAAGGGGGTGTTTGGTTGGGTGTAGTTTGGGGGGAATTGGAATTCATTGAATTGCAATTCAATGAATTCCCAAACTACATTGTTTGGTTGGAGGGAATTGCAATTCCGCTGAATTGCAATTCATGGGGTACCCCCCATGAATTGCAATTCAATGGAGAGGAGGGGCAATTTTGTTGGTGTAAAGACAATTTTGCCCCTCCTCACATACCCTTTTTTTTTTTTATAATAAATTTGAAAGAATTATTATTATTTTGAAAGAATTATTATTATTATTATTATTCTTTAAAGAATTATTATTATTATTATTATTACTCTACTACTACTACTATAACTACAACATCTAGTCATCTACTACAACACAAGGGCATTTTAGTTATTTTGTCGTTTCTTACCTTTCAATTCCATGTACTCTTATTTGTGCATACCAAACACTGTAATTGCAATTCCTACTTTATTCATTGAATTGCAATTCCACCGAATTACAATTCTTTTCCTCCCTAATTCCCTCATCCCAACCAAACGCCATGTAAAAGTGATTGAAAGGTGATTTGATTCCCATTTTAATATTTAAAGATGAGTAAACAAGCGTAAAAACTAGGAAGTACTTTTTATTTCAGATCGATATCAAGAGTGAAGAACAACCAAACAGCCTTAAACAATATTTTGTACAAAAGATTCTCCCGTACATAAATGTCATTCTTGGAGAACTAAAATTCAACAAAATAAGGTAGGATTTAGGAATCAGTCCTACGTAAAAAAATTCTAAGTTGGCAGGGGTTGGCGCGGTGGTTAATAATACAAAACAGGAAATGCCATTAATTAAAGACAGTCCATCATTAACAAACTACAACATTTCGATCTTAGCGAGGAAAAGCTTCAAACTTTGGTAAAACCATCACCCTTCCACTCCTCTAGCTTTTCCCCCCATCTTTATCAGAGCAACCCAACACTCAAATACAGGAACCACAAATGCCCATGCTATTATCCCTTCCCATTTTTCTTCAAACATGCCAGAGATATTTGCCTTCTTCAAGGTAGATTGGGTTTTGAATTTTTTTGTTTTTTATTTTTTGATTTGCTGTTATTAATGATGTTCTTATATTTTCTGTTAAGCCGGCAGGAGTTGACATATGTACTCATGGGAAAGGATTGTTTGACTAATTGTTGTTTGGTTTTTGCATTTATTAATCTAGAAAGAAAAAAAATAAAGAAGAAATTTTCTTGTT
>CM008343.1:39779906-39790687 GCA_002525835.2 Ipomoea batatas
TGCCCCAATAACTATGATGGGAGGGAGAATGGCACTGACAGCAGAATAGGGAGGCAGAGAAGTGAATGACAAGATGCCTGTGACCAAGAAATAGAAGTTTGCCACTCTCATGAACTGTTCAATCTTCTACCACCCCTCTGTACACCTCTGCATACCCTCCTTTGCCAACCATATTATCTAATCACCCAAAACAAGAAACAAAAAAAAAAATCAAGAAACTGAGGTAAAAAAAATCCTAATACAGCAACTAACAGGTAAGTGTCTCCCATATACAATCAAATTTGAGAACAACATAGCTGTAAATTGCCTACATTATTATTTATACATTAATCCATAAAAGGATCAAATTGCCTACATTATTGTTAAAATATATAAATACATGACTATAAGAAATAATGTGAACAGCACCACCCCACTATGTTATTCTCTTTCATTTCCAGAACAGTCTTGCATTTGTTAAGGTTTTTTATTTATAAAAGAAAAAACATTATTAGATAAAACTTGGAGGGTCATTTTAGGAGTGTCAATGTGACAAATTTTTAGTTTAGATTTCATCATTAATTTATTCTACTTTGCATTGAAAATGTTACCAAACACAATAATTTGAAATTTAGAATTTGTAAGCAGCAAAAGCATTAATAATTATGTAACTATCCAGGTTTCATCCATAAACGCAAAAAACATTAATAATTAAAGCACCAAAACCACATACAATTGAAAAACGTAAATAAAGAATGGTTTGACAGTTTGCAAAAACTCATAAAGACATGCTAAAAACATATGCAAATGATTAAATTTTGAAAGAAATTGACTAACCTTCAAACACATTTCTTCTCTTTTGTGCTAGAAATCACAGCTTTTCATCACAATCACTACCTCTATCGCCATGTTCTTCCCCCTTTGAGTGCTTGAGCTTTTCAAGTATAACACCTTTTTCCTTGCTATTTCCATTTTTTTAGGTAATCTTATAGCATCCTTGCTGCCCACTGGCGACAGAAATTGCTTCTCCTTCCTCTGTCAATATATTAAATCCCCCTGTCCTTAAATTGAATAATAAAATATTAGACCATAAAGAGCAAATATAACTATTTTATATGACTGCTTGTAACTTTTGTACCAAACTATGCAATATGCTTCAATTAAATCCCTCTAGCAAAAGGTAATGGAATTTTTTCTTCCCATACTGCAGAAAATGGCACTACAAGTTTCTAAACATTAATACTTTTAAAAATAAATCCCCAAAGTTCAAAAGAGATAATTCTCATGTATTCTTATAACTCCCTCATCCTTTTGTTTTATTTTTATTTTTCATTAAGCATCTCAAATACTTGGAAATTTTCCCTTTTTGCAAATCAAATTATTACAAAGTAATACTATGCTCTATTTTACAGTATGCATGTACTAGATTCAACAAAAAAGCTTGTAAAACAAGAATGAAAATACTCACTTTAAGATTTCAGGATAATAACCTGAACTGAACTGGAAAGGCATCCAGCCCACACCCTACTCCACTTTTCTTTCCTTTTTTTTTTTTCCTTTTCTATCCTCCTTCCTGTATATTTTTTTCATCATCCTCCTGCACATTCTATTTTCTTCCTATGCTCAGAAAGCACTCCCATATCAGTGTAAACGCCTGCAGGATTCACCAAGCAATCACAGTTTAAAGGGAAGGAGCCAAGCTAATTACCTTTGAGCATATACTAGATAAGGCCTCATGCATTGCTTCAGCCCTCCTAGCCTTGTAAATCCCAGCCCTAACCCAATCACAATCACAACAATCTTAAAATTACATTCTAGACAATAATCACAATATCCAGAAACTGAAATTCTCTGCCCGTAACTCTGCCCAGTCCCAGCTCCTCTCCTTTTCGAGATTCACTGCCAGCCAGCATCCCAGGTTTTATAGCTCATCACCCTTCTTCTGCAAAATTTTATTTACACTTCATGGACTAATCTCTCCAGGTGCTTCAAGCTGTCTCATCTGCTCCTACTGCCCTTCCTTCAGGGTGTTTGCCATCACAGATTAAATTTTAAAAAAAAAATAGAGGATGTATGTATGTAGAGGTTGCTTGGTTGGAGAGAAAATGTACGCAACAAACCTCTCGGGAGATCAGATCTGGCCGCCGAGCTTGCTTCTTATTCGGTGGAGCGACGGCCGTGTGGCGGTGGCGGTGGTGGAACGCCGATGTGAGATCAGATCTGGTGGAATAGCCGAGCTTTCGCGCTCCTCCGGGCTTTGTTCTTCTTCAATGGAGCGGTGGAGGTAGCGGAACGACGGTGTGAGATGAGATCTAGTGGAATGGCTGAGCTTTCGCGCAACTCCAGGCTTTGTTCTTCGAAGAGTGAAGAGAATATGAGTACGTTGGTCGCAGATCCAAAGCTCACCGGAAGAGCTACTGCAGATCTGAAGGTCGCACCGCAGCTGCAGACAGCAGTCCGAAGAAGCTCGAAGCCTAAAGTCCTCACCGCCGCTGTTGGAGCTGCTACTGTCGAAGCTTGAAGCTCGCCGTATGTTTGTCGTAGATCCGAGGGAGGAAGAAAGAAGAAGGAACGATGGCAAAGCTTAGAAGATGAAGAAGCTAAAATGAAGAGACTCAGAAAAATATTTTCAAGTTTTTAATTTAAGAAAAAAAAAAAAAAGACTATACCAGTCTTGAGTAATATATCAAGTGGTTTATAGTAATTTAAAAATAATAAATTACAACTATACAAGTCTTGATTAATGTATCAAGTAGTGTATATTACAACACTAAAAGAAAAAACGCATTTGAGGCGTCTTTACTACTGTAGTAAAGACGCGTAAAGTGTGAAACATATTTACAAAATTGCCACCGCGCATTTTTTTCTTACTTTACATGTCTTTAGTTATAAGTAAAGAGGTGTATTGTTACATTTTTTTGGTCAATTCTCTACTAGTGACTCAATCATGATTTCCTATGTAGATCTTGATTAGGATTAGTAGGGAGGTGATGAAGAAAATGTGTTTGTGAAAATGCCGCTAGGCCTCTTGGTTGCTTGAAGGCATTCCAATGCTAGAGAGTCTTAGTAGACCAAATGGGGAAAAGTACTAAGCTGATCACCCTAGAATAACCAACTTAGCAAGTCAATCCTCCTTTGCCAATGACTTACGAGAAAGCATCATGATCTGTAACACCCCAATTTTCACATCTTGGATTCATTACAAAATCCCTAATAATACAATACATTGCGGAAGCATCTAACCAGCAGAAAATTGGGTGTTACCGCCACGCTTAGGTATCTTTCCTATACCCAAACGCTAAGGCTAAACTTACAACATCAAATAACCACATCAGTATTCCAACTTGATACATATGGAAATAATCCTTCCAGGGTGTCTATTCTAGGATAGAGTAGTCTTCAACCTTGACTTCCATCCTATTCAGAGCTCATCGGGCCACAGGGGCCCACGCTAGACTGCATCTAATAAAGGACACAATGAAGTGTAGCTAGCACGACGGCTAAGTAAGGAAATCCATTGTCACTCAAAAGTAAACAAAGGTTTCGAAAACAACATAATACTCAGAAGACGGTAAACTTTACCCATCAATTGCAAATCTACCTGCAACCAGATTATCAACAAAAGAAAGTATAGTAGAGTATACGAGTTACATCAGCACATAATACTTTTCATTTCCGAGAATTTCCATCATTTAACTCAAAATAGAGAGTTCAACAACACACACTTTACTGTTCAAAAATTCGTGACATTTTATTCTTCAACGTAGTTACGGAATAACTAGATTTTCATAGTTAGTAAAATTCACTTAGTTTCCCCCTTAAAATAAGTGTATGGTGTTTCGGAATAGATTCAAGAACCTCGGGTCGCGGCACTCATGCCTCCCGCAGGTCAAACATCTCAATAACTTCCGGGCCACGGCTCACAAGCCTCCCATGAAGTCAAACATCTCAATAACTTTCGGGCCACGGCTCCCGCAGGCCTCCCGTAAAGTCAAACATCTCAATAACTTTGGGGCCACGGCTGATAAGCCTCCCGCAAAGTCAAACATCTCCATAACTTCCGGGCCCCGGCTCGCAAGCCTCCCAAGAAGCCAAACATCTCGATAACTTTCGGGCCACGGCTCTCGCAGGCCTCCCGTAAAGTCAAACATTTCAATAACTTTGGGGCCACGGCTCTCAAGCCTCCCACAAAGTCAAACATTTCAATAACTTTCGGGCCACGGCTCCCGCAGGCCTCCCGTAAAGTTATCATCTCAACAACATTATCCAGAAACTAAGGTTTTCAAATCATTCTTTCTTTTCCTTGAGTTTAATTAGTATATTCACATGATGACTCAAAACAATTATACTTATTCAAATATGTTTCCAAAATACACAGATTTGTCAATGGCTTTTCACCATGAAATTTCCAAGTGACAAGAGTCACACTTGTTTCTTAAAAACACAATTTTTCTTCCAAATTGATTGTGACATTCCAAAATTTCGTTACTATTTTTGTTACAAAATATTTTTGTCAAAATTGTTTCTAACCATTCCTTTTCAGAAAATTTCAGCTTGGCGCAGTCCGAAAGATTGAGCCGGTAAAAATAGTTCCCGAACTCTTTTTCACTTGAAATTTTTATGGTAGAACCCCAACCTATAGTAATTGATGTCCATAAAAAGTTTTGGTCATTTTGATCCGCGAATAAACACAGAAAATTCCATTTTTGCCCTTGGCAGTGTGCTGTCCAGAATTTTTCTCTCTAGACCAGTTTTGGAAAAAAATTCGAAAACCATACTTATACTACTCCGATCATTATGAAATTTTATATGCAGGTTCTACACTTATAGAACTACATATACAAAAAAAAAATAGAATCAAAATACCTTACCAATTTTTCCCAATAAATCTCGGAAGTTACTGCCAGAGACTATCTTGATTTTTTTTTCAATATTTTCACAAGTATAAGCCTATATGGACATAAACACAACATATACATGCATAAATTAACTATGAACATGCATACCAAGAATTACTAAACATTAAAGTGTAGTTTCTTTGAGCCAACTTGTAGATCCATAAACTTAACACATAATTTTCACATAAAATTCCTAGTCACATAATTTACTAGCATTTGATCACCTTCAAGTGACTAAACCAACTTAAGGGATTCTTTACCTCCCAAGTAGATTTTTAAAACCGTAGAAAGATGGTGATCTTCTCCTTCAAACCTTTCACCGAAGATCCTAAACAAAATCACCATAATAACAACATTTTCATGAACTCTTAGCTTAAACTTAAGTTCTAGGGAGGATTTAACCGAACAAAACCAAAGTCTTACCTATTATGGAAGCACTTGTGTTGAAGAAAATAGCTATGGAGTTCTTGGATCCCAAAGATGAAAATGATATTTTTCCTTCTCTTTTTCCTTCTCCATTTTCGAAAATGAGTGTGGGAGAGATGGGGAAGACTTGGAGTGTAAACATGGCTTAACTTATCCCATACTCTTCCATTTAATTAATTATTTAATACTATGTGGTAAATAATGATGCCACTTGTCACAATCCCATGGTGTGCCTTGTAGAGTAAGTTTGCTTTGCCAGTTGTGTGCCTTGTAGAGTACGTTTGCTTTGCCAGTTAGGGATTAAGTCAGATAAAAGTTCGGAGGAATATCACTTAATTCGGGAAAATTTTAATACCAAAATTATTCTAAAAATAATCCCGTCATTAACCACTAAAATCGGGAATTTTTCGGTATCTCGCGAAATACAGGTACGGAGGTTCGTAATAAATTTCACTCTTACAGTTCGTCTAATTTCCACTGAACTGAATAGGAAGTTCGCGCTTAATCGTATCATGCTTAATAATCCATTTCCTAGGGAAATTCGAACTGTATATACGTCCTTAAAACATTTTCGGTTCGTGACCGGTACGTAGATCGCAGCTTATAAATAACTAGTCTAAAAACATTCTTTTGAAGTACCGAGGGATCTTCTCATTAATGTCATAGCCTAAAAAAATATTTTTCGAACCCTAAACTTATCGGAATATACGGGGGGTTACATGATCAAATACAATTCATTCCCTAGTTCTTTTACTTGATTTGATTCATTTAATTGTTTACATTTGTTTACTTGAACTTTATAACGATTTGATTTCTATGTGTGAGCGTGATTTACCACATCGATAAGCACAATGCATTCTCTTGAATAAAAGCTAAATCAATACCTCCGCTTTGCTTCCGTGAGAGACGATACAACCCGGGGTAACCCCATCACACAAACTTTTGATAGTCCGTTCGCATCAGGCAAACGCAATTAAATCAATATTACGTTCAAGAATTATTATAAAACTTTAAACCCTAGGAGGGGCATATGTTGCCAACTGCTATATTGTGGACGAGTCCACCGTACAAGGTTAGTGGACAATTGTTCAAAATGACGTCTCTTAGTTTATTTACACACACTTCACATATTATAAACTTAAAAAATATTAGAATTATTTCACATGATATATTTATAGTTAACTAATTATAAATTTACTGCAAAGGTTAATATTGGTCAAAAGAAAAAAGAAAAAAAAAAGTGACCCTAATTTAAATAGAATAACATTATTTTTGAACCTAGATCCCGATATAATTTGATATTTATTGCCTTACATTTAATAAAAATTCTCTTAGTGTATACCATTAAATAAAAAGAAATTAGGGCCCCCTAAATTTATTAATGTTTAGGAAGAAAATTTAATTTGTTGTCTGTAATTAAATTTCTGTAACAAGAATACTCTAATGTGTCATCAATTTAAAATAATCCCATTCGGAAATTAAAATAGCTATTTTATATTACCATAATAGTTTGACACATCATTTGAATGTAAATTCATATCACTTTTCACATGTCTGTTTATCTATATATATCTAACTCTTCTTGTTGCAACACCTGCCGAGTCTCTTGCTAGAAGCTATATTTCTCAATTCGTTTCCCTGTTTCTCCAAAATTGTGGCACCCCAATCTTTAGTTTGGTCCAAGTTAGCAAGGTAATCAAAATACTGGTTCCCTTCTCTCAACGTATGTGAGATGTTCCTGTATGTGGAAGACCCAATCTTTATCGTAAACCCACAAATTCATCGCCCCAGCCCTTCCACCAATTAACCCCAAGCTCATGTTTCTAGCCCCATTCGTGTTAAGCTTCATGTTGCTGTACCATTCCCATTCCAAGTAAACAGCCTGAGTTCTGCCTTAGCTGCCTCACCCATTGTTTTCTATCTATTCCAGGAACGGCGTATGGCCATCCGCTTTCAACTCTCTTGGCTTTAGCTCCAGCCGACCGTCCATAGTTTAAAAGTCGCACAATTTTGGATTCACACAGGTAAAATTTTAGAATTTAAAATTTCATATGTTTAAGAGTTGATGTTTGTGTATATACACAACCAACGTTAGAACATTTCATATGTTTTTGTTTGTGCCACAACACACAACCCACTTCAACTACAATTAGAAAATTGTTTTTGTTTAAAATTTTGATTGATAATTTTTTATTTTTAGTTTCAAGTTAGAATGTTTAATCGTTAATTATTTTATTTTGAAAGAAAATTTGATGTTAAAATGTTATCTTTATTTATACAAGTTAAAATGTTGTATTAAGATTTTTTATGATGTAAAATTTATTCATTAATATAATTGTTATTTGTGAAAACTAATATCAAATCAGATTTCATTTTTAAGTAGGGTTAGGATAGAAACATATAGGTTATTCAATATAAAGTCTACTAAAGCAATTACGAAAAAAAAACAAAAAACAAAAACAAAAACAATTCAACTTAATTTGGACACAATTATCTAGAAAGGAACACAATTGAGAAAGGAAAAAAAATGTTAGTCTTGTAATCTATTTTTCTTATTAAATAGCTTCCTTAATCTTCACACTCAATAGTCCCTTCAAGTTTAAAAAAAATGGTCAAATCATGATGTACTTTTAAACTTTTAGACAAAACCTCTTTTAAATTTAAATTTGCATACAAAATCTTAAATTGATTTTGTATTAGTTAATTTTATGTATGCTTTGAATTATTTATTTATTTATTTATTTTTGAGAAATGTATGCTTTGAATTTTATTAAGCATTTTTGGTAGAAAATTTATTGTTTGATATAAAATAATTAAAATCATTAATTGTATTAAAATTTCTAAATTTAGCGCATTAAAGTGTAACTAGAGTAATAAATTATAGTGATAAAAAGATATCACATTTATGGTGGTTGAGTTTTTCAAAAATGCAACAATGTGTGGAGGACAAAATGACACTCTACTAGTGCTAATTCCCAAAGTAAAGAAACCGGAGAGGCCGGGTGAACCAACTTCACCCAATTAGTCTTTGTAATGATCATGGTCAAAATAAACATCTTTTAATTTAATGATCGTGGATTGTGGCCGGGCTGTGTGGGGTTAGCGCTAGTTATTGCTTTTGTCTTTACACCGAACAAACTCTGCAAAGATTCTTTATTTGAGCGAACTTTTTCTTGTTCTGACAATTGTTCACACACTACTTACATCTTCATCACACCTCATTGCTTCCTACTTAAGCTCATCCTTCGACAATCATTCTCCAGGTCCTAATGATGTCTTCATCACTACTTCCAACCGAACAATCATCCATAGATTACAAGTCTGACAATATTGGATTGACACAGTTAACTTTTAAGAATTTAAAATTTCACAGCCATGATTATGAAATTTCATATGCTTAAGAATTGATATTTGTGTATATAAACAACCCATGTTAGAACATTTCATATATTTTTTTTCTTCTCTTTTTTATTTATTTATTTATTTATTTTTGTTTTGGTGTCACTACCCACAACCCACTTCAACCACAGTTAGACAATTGTTTATGTTTGAAATTAAAATTTCGATTACTAGTTTGTTGTTTTCAATTACAAGTTTGAATGTTTGATTGTTAATTACGGAGTATTTTTTATGGAAGAAATTTTCATCATTAAAATGATATTTTTATTTACAAGTTAAAATATTTTATTTATATTTATTTTTTAGGTTGTAAAATTTAATCATTAATTATTCGATATTAGAAAATCGATATGATCGATAATACAAAACTAATATAGAATAATAAACATTTTTATTTTATTTGTGAAAACTAATATCAAATCGGATTTCAATAGTGTTATGGTAATATTGAATGAGTTATTGAGTATTTAATCAATGGAAGCAATTTAAACTACCCTGTCATATTTTACCCGTAATACTCGCCCTGTAAAAGTAAAAGTCTTAATAACTTCTATAGTCTTCACACCCAATAGCCCTTTCAAGTTTTTTCTTTAACCTAGGCATGTCCTCTTAAATGGAGGCTAAGTCATTGTTATCTCTTTTCTTTGTGTCAATAAAATAGTTTGCTTTTTCAAAAAAATTAAATATTAAAAATAAATTTTGATTTTTTTCTATATGCTCATTTATTAATTTTGTATAATTTTTAAAACCCATTTCAATACTGAAAAAATTAGTTTCATAAGGAATATGTATAAAATCATAATTTCATTAAAATCTAAATATAGCTTATGAATATAATAAATTAACGAAATATATTTGTAATTAAAATATTACAACTATAATAAAAAAGATTCTAATGTATTACTAGTATCTCCTTTTTAGGTTAATTAGGCATATCATTATTAGAGTGTTTCTTTACTAAGATTTAAATAATCATTGCTATCAATAACTATGAAAATTCAAAAACATAAACTTTATCATATTTTATGAAGTTAATGAATTGTTTTATTACTTTTTATAATCCGTGTATAATTTTTTTTATATAATTTAAGTCAAAAAATGATTATATTAACATGAAGCACGTAATTATGTATTCTTATGTTCATGCATGTATGTAGCATATAATGAAGAGATGAACTTAACAAAGAGAGGATTATATTCTTTGAATACATGAGCTTTGACTTTTTGATCTATTTGGTTCTTTGTTGACTAAGCTATATGTAACTCATGCATTAGCTTTTGATGGAAGAGAAGTGCATGTTCCCTTTCATCCTCAGATTTCATATAGAAACACTTCCCTTGCGTGGCTTCTTGTGAAAATAATAATCATAAAAAAGGATTTTATCATGTGTTATTCTATTTGTTTATTTATATTTTTTCAAAGTAAATAATAATTTTCAAATTTAATTATACGATTTTATTGTGGCAGGCTGAGGAAATGGTAAACACTGATGTGGTGTCACAGAAAAGGTGGCGACAACTCAAAACCTCCATAGTTTTGGGAGATTATGATATGAAAGTAAAATTTAGGGAAAATGGTCAAATAGGCCCTCGAACATTTCATAAAGAGTCAATTAGGCCCACGAACTTTTAAAAGGTGCAATTAAACCCTCAAACATTACAAATCGAAGCAATGAAGCCCAAAAACCGGTAATTGACTTGTTATCACCGGTCATTGGTATTTTCCGGCGATCGACGTCAATTTCCGGCGACCGGCGACGACTGAATCGTTGCCGGTCGCCATTTCCGGCGAAAAGGTCGCCTTCTCCGGCAAAGGCGACCTCACTGGTCGCCTTCGCCGGAGAAGGCGACCTCACTGGTCGCCTTCTTCCCGGGAGAAGGCGACCAGAAACGGTCGCCTTCTCCCTGGAAGAAGGCGACCAGAGATCGCGACCAGATCTCTGGTCGCTTTCTTCCAGGCCGGTCGCCTTCTCCCGGGAAGAAGGCGACCAGTGAGGTCGCCTTCTCCGGCGAATGCGACCAGTGAGGTCGCCTTTGCCGGAGAAGGCGACCTTTTCGCCGGAAATGGCGACCGGCGAC
>CM008343.1:39790869-39803898 GCA_002525835.2 Ipomoea batatas
TCTATTTGACCCTTTTCCCAAATTTATTCCATCTGTAGAAAGCCCAGACAATTATAAAGTCGACATCATCAAGGCTAGTATATATAATTTAATTTCCTTAATAATATGCGTTCAATTTGAGGTTATAAGTTTGGTAGTTTTATAACTCCATACAATTATAGGATGAGAAAAATTCAAATGAAGAGGAAGTGGAAATCCCTCCCCAGTATAGAGAAAGAGCGCAAAATTGGAAGATGCAAATGAGAAAGCATTCACCAAGTGGGAAAGTTGAAAAGGTAATCCAATTGTGTTTTTATTTAACCAAACAATAAAAAAAAAAAATATTTCACAGTAATATATTAAACAACTAGTTAGTAGAGAAGTACTACAGTTCTATTATTTATTTATTTAGTTTCTTTGTACGAAACCCAGTTAATTTTTAGATTAAGTTTTGCATTAGTATATACAATAACATGGCAGCAACTTATGTATGTGTGGGAGATTTTGTTAATTATTAACTTTATTTAAGATAATAGTTATTTCGGTACGATATTTTGTATTTTCTTTTTAAATTTAGCTTTCAATGTATCAATAAATTTATTATTTGCATGGTGTACATATATAGTTCTTTTATAGAGAAGGTGTGAGAAAGACTTATAGATCAGTTCCAGAAGTAACAAGCTACATTCTACAAAGACATGCTCCTGCACGTAGATCATCAATGAAGGTAACTTGTAATTTACCTGGTTACAATAAATTTTTTCAAAATTTACTTATAAAATAAAAAAAATTTCATTGCCTGGTGTAACCTAAAGAGGAAAGGTGAAGCTTCATCAACCTCCAAAAATGAAAAGAAAGCAAAGGAAGAGGAAATGGCAAAGGAGGACTGTCCTCCAATGAAGGCCAATCATGTTGATGAAATGGAAGATTTCCAAAATCTTCTTCGCTATGTGGATTAAACTTGGGAATTGAAGATCGCATTGACAATAATGGCCCAACCTTTTTATTTATTAATTATGATGAAAACTTGACTTTTTTATTTCATGAATGATAGACCAGATTGTTTAATGAAATTATGATGTTTAAATCATTTAGGAATTTTATAAACTCATTTCGCCCCGTCCCCACCCCACCCCATATGTCAAAGCCAAATCCACACACTCACCAAAAAAGAATACACCTCAATACAATGTTCACTGCATTCAAAAAACAATTAGATTAACACAATCACTACTAAAGCACTACAACCATTAACTATTTCTAATTAACAAATACTTTCAAAGACTTCAATTATAATCAAACATGATCCGAGTGTACAATCAAAGGATGCCAATCAATCAAAGGATGCCAATCAATCAAAGGCATCTATCAACTCAAGTTGAACAATATTCATCCATACACTAGTATATTCACTCACATGCCACACAAACAATGACTTTTTTGGAATCCCCTTCAAATCGATCACTTCAATTCAACTATCATCCACAAATTCTCATCGTGCAATTTCTCATTGTGCAATTGACAACACATCATAAAATTCTATTCCAAAGCCATTAACAATTCAAGATAAAAAAAATAAGAATAAAAAAAATAAAAAAACACACAACACAGAGAAAAGATGCTAACATTAGCAACCAACGGACAACTATGCTAGAAAACGTCATACGCAAGCTAGGAAATGGACACGCAAAGTGTTTGTTGAATTGTCTCATCTAACCAAGTTGCCATGAGAATGGGACTTATGGTTATTTGATAGTCCTATTGATCACTAGAGTGACATTGACACTATATCATCATTTCTCCAAGTTTGTCATCTAGAATTACATAACTTATAAAACACTAGACACATAAGGGATTCTATGCAAGAATGTTTGGTTCAAATCTCTCTTTTATCTATTGTCATTTAATTCACTTATTTCCTTTCAAAATTTTTTTTTTCACTTGTTATCATTATAGGTTATCTGAACATACAATACTCAAATATCTATTGGGTAGCTTTCAAACACTGTACGAACCCGTGCATAACCCCTCACTATTTAAATAATACCGTTAAAGTCACTCCTTGAGAACAATACTCTTAATTTTCATTATCACCACTAAAATCAACTTTCAGTGGGCGCGAGGTAGATAAATTACACAGTAATCCTTGAACCACTATAAAATCTCTCCCTCCCTCTACATTACGCCTTTACTTATATATTTTATTGTATTTTTCATGTCTACCAAAGCATAATACGAGTGTTATCAATTTCATTGAAACTGAAACGAGTTTACGATTTTCATTGATTGTGTACCCGCTCTAACATTCAAAATTGATTAGTTAAGATTTCAAGCTAATGCACACTAAGTATATATTGAGAAATTAATTTACGAAGTCTTACACACAATTATTTTTGAAAATTTTACAAAAATCAATTCACCCCTCCCCCACCCCTATAATGTTTTGAATATTTGGAACCGTCAAACTTATTAAATAACAAACAATCAAAGGATGTCAATCAATCAAAGGCATCTATCAACTCAAGATGAACAATATTTGTCCATGCACTAGTATATTCACTCACATGCCACACAAACAATGACTTTTTTGAATCCCCTTCAAATCACTTCAATTCAACTATCATCCACAAATTCTCATCGTGCAATTGAAAACACATCATAAAATTCTATTCGAAAGCCATCAACAACTGAAGATAAAATTAAAAAAAAAAAACACACACACACACACAGAGAAAAGATGCTAACATAAGCAACCAACGGACAGCTTAGCTAGAAAACGTCATACGCAAGTTAAATCATGCCAATGTCCAATAGTCAATATCCAATGAGTTACAATTCAAGTTTGAAATATCTTATTTTTCAATGAATATTCAAACTAAAGTATAAGTAAAGATGAAGAACTATAGGAAAGGTTATCGAACAAGTTGGATATATTAATACAACAACAAGCAACCTTCGAGCGTAAAAGACACAATCAATGCTTTAATGCTATATCAAGATTTTGAGTCACCAAGTTGAAAAACCTCACAACCCTTAGTTGTATGTATTTCAAAGTGAACAATTTTGTACTCAAGTAACAAGTGGGGCGACACTTATGAAAAAGAAATAGATTGTGGTTGGCTTATTGGTCAAAGCGCAAACTAGTTTAGTTTGTAATTTGTGGAAGACAAAGTTACTTAGTGAAAAGGGATTCAAGGCCAAAACATAGCAAAAAGCAAGGAAGCCATCAATCAGGAACCGTCGACGCAGCCAACACGCGTGTGGGTGGCGTGGATCAATTCCAGTAACTATCCACGCCCCCAACCACGCGTGGTGCTGGCGTGGTCTTGCCACAGGGGCCATTTCGGGATTTTCGGCTTCGTGTTGCCTATTTAAACCCCTTTTTTGGAAAGTTGAAAGGAGAGAGCAGCTAGAAAATAGGTTTACGTTTGAAGTTCCTTTAGGTTTTCTCCCCTCTTGGGGGGAATTTGCATTTTCTTTAGATAGATCCAAGAGACAAGCTAGAAGGGTAGGAGTTTGAATACAAAAATGTAATAAAATCCATTCTCCATGGATGGTAACTCTTCTTTTCACTATCTTTTTTTATTTCATTTTTGCTTTCTTTGAATCTTCTATCGTTTTTCTTGTTTCTTTATTTTAATGTTTGCTCAGATTAGATAGGGGATTGGTGGCACCGAAACTAGCTATGTGGTTGAATTGTTGAAGATATTGCTTTAAAAATGTGTGCTTTATGTTCTTGGATGCGAATACTTGTGTGGTTGATGTTTGATATGTTTTGTGCCTAAGTGTGGCCACATTAGGTAGCAAACCCCGTAAAAGTGATTGTGTGCGCCATAACGGCCACTCACGAGTCCAACTCATCCACATCCCCGCCCTTAGTCCGAAAGGAAGAGGTCCGGGAGGAGTGGTAGACAAGGTGTTTGATAAAATGCCCCAACTGAATGAGGATGTGGGAGTCCAAGTGTGACACCACTTGGTGAAGTGCCATGAACTCCCTAGTTGAATCCAAATCATTTGCTTGCAAAACCATTAGATAGTAGACCACATAGGCTAGCCACGAGCCCTAATCTTCACTTTACCTTTTTCCAAACCCACCTTTTAAAACCTCAAAACCCTTGTACAAACCTATGCATTATCTTCTTCTAATTCCTAGTTAGTTCTTGCAACTCTTACCTCTTAACATCCAAAATGCCAACACTAATTCGCTCCAATTTGTCATTCTCAAGAGACACGACACTCGGGGATGTTTCCTCGTTATACCACCTACATCCACCACCACTAAAACTACAATCCTGTCAAAAGTGGCGCCGTTGCCGGGGATGGCAAACGGTTTTTGAATTGTGTTGACATTTTTGAAGTTGATTTTTAAGAGTTCTTGAATTGCTTTCTTTTATTTGTTTAATTTTCTATTTTTAGCTATTTGTTTGTAAAAGTGAGTGTGTAATACCCATATTTTTTAGAGAAATAATTATACTCATAATTATTAAATGAAGTCAACAAGTCAAAGCTAGCTTCTAAAAATTTGACCTAGGATAAAATTACCAAATTACCCTTCCTTACTCTTAAAGGCTAAGGAATCACTTCATCTTGGATAAATATCTCATTTGAGTGAAAGAAGATAAGGAGATTGGCTAGAGAGAACGGAAGGAAAAAGTCTTGAAGCTTTGATCTCCATCCTCTTCAAGCTTAGGTCTCAAGTAATTTTTGGAGTATTCAAGGTAAGTTTAACCTCCATATTTCACTCTTTTTGAGTTGGGTTTATCATTGGAGCCCTAAGATTGATGTTTTGAAAATATTAGGGATTTTGACAAAGAGTATTTGGGTGAGCTAAATAGCTAAGATTTGGATGTTTTAGGTAAGTTGTTAACTCTTCTCTCCTTATTTTTGCAAAACCCATAGGTTATTTGGAATCTCTACCAATTGGAATACCCATTTTAGGGTTAGTTTGAGTTAACAATATGTTGGGCTTTTGATATAGTATGACTCAAGCTATTTATGATTGTTAAAGTGTGAGCTCACTATTATGCGATTTATGAGTTATTATTATTAATTTTTAGGTATATGTTTGAAGAATTGCTATGATATGTTTTTGTACTATTAAACTTGATTATAGATATCTTTGGGCATGCCTAAGTATGGATTTTGTGAATAGGTGAACATGACCTTTTGGACTTTAATTGTAAGTGTGATTTGTACTAAGGGGTTTTGCTATAAAAGAGGATCAAGCAATTTATTTGGCAATTATTAGTTTATGATGTCATATTTGTTTTGCCAAGTTATGAGTTATTTGGATTTCATATTACCTTTGGATATGTAGTTTGTTATGTGGTGTTAAGGAAATGATTTGTTCTTCAATGGGCTATTTGATTATAAGCATTATTTGGAATGTTTGACTAAACTCATGAGGCAACCTACAATTTGTTATTTGTTTTGTTTGGCTTGGAATGTTCCTAAATGCTCATACCGAATCGTCGAGCTGACTCATTCCGAATCATCAAGTCTTTACTTTTGACTTATTTGTTGGAACGTTCCATCCGGCTCAATCCGAATCGTCGAGCCTGACCCATTCTGAATCGTCGAGTCTTTTTCAGATCATTATACCAATAATGGCCTATGCCACAAGGTATAATGGTGGGAGTAGGTTGCCAATGAGTCATGGGTTAAAGAATGATTTGAGCTTTGAAAGTATTGTGTTATGAAATAATGTTGATGCCCGTGTAGCTAAAGCTAAAGTTGCTATTGTGAAGAACCTGTGTATGGTATGATGGAATTATATGACTTCGATATAGTTTGAAGATCGTGATTTGAATCTATTAATTACTATAAAGGTTATTGTATTTTATTAAGGTTACTTGATCCGGGGTTTAGAAGAATATCACTTACTGGGCATTAGCTCATTAATTTTATTTCCTCATGTTTCAGAGTAGTTAAGGAGTGCAGTTGTGATTAGCACGAGCACAAGTGGTGGGGTCTTGAAGGTGGCTTTTGAAACTTGGATGCTTAGTCCTAGTATTGGAGCTTATCATAGATTTTTGCTTGTGTTGGATAATACCTTTGACCCTTTGTATTTTTGATAACCTATTATGCTTGGTTTTTGGTGCTTGTGATGCATTTTGGACATACTACTATTGATTGTAAATATTTAATAGTGGTGAATTGATGAGTTTGTGGGAAGAGCTAGTTCTTTACATCTTATCATTTTTGGTTGTGAAATCCATATGTATGCAAGTGTTGTTATGAAGGTTATGAGAGGTAGCAGGTATGGTTAGGCTTCGTATTGTTGCAGATTTTCATGTAACGGTACGGCCGGGTCATGTCCTAGAAGTGGGGTGTGACAGAGTTGGTATCAGAGCCTAGGTTTAAATCATTAGTTGGTTAAGACTTTAAGTTTGAATTCTTGCAAGATTAGGCTCTAACCTAGCGGTGATAAGTTTAGGCTTTGAGCAAGTTTTGGATGTGGTTTCATAAACATGATGTTTTGCTAATGTGATCATAATTTCTTTGTTGTGAATGAAGGGAGTGTGCTTTACAATGATTAGGGGGGGTGTTCCTACTCGTGGTCGAACTCGCCGAGGTAGGCCGTCGACCAACGTGTCGCCTGTTCGGAACATAGCTGTGGATGCAGGACCATCAAGGAGTACCCCAACTGTTGGAGTGAATCTTGGAGCCACTGCCCCTCCTGGTGCAACACCCACTGCTCCCCCAGCTAACTTGCCAAATACACCACCATTAGCTACACAAGCAGATATCATTGGGATTAGTACAGTTGTAGCTAATCTGATTCGACAACAGCAAGGACAACAACATGTCACTACCCAGTCATCGTATTTCGAAAGGTTTAGGCGAGTGAACCCTCCTACCTTTAATGGTGGCCTAGATCCTATAGCAGCAGAGAGATGGATTAAGGAGTTGGAAAAATTATTTGATGCAATGCAATATCCTAACGAAGTCAAGGTAGCAGTAGCCATTCCATTATTACAAGGGAATGCTGAGCATTGGTGGGAGGTAGAAAGAGCTGCCCACCCTGATGGTGTTAGTTGGCACGACTTCAAAAGGATTTTCTTTGACAACTTCTTCCCTGATAGTTTGAAGACAATCAAGGAAAATGAGTTTTTGGATTTAAAGCAAGGAAGTATGACTGTGTTGGAGTATGCTCACAAGTTTCATGAGTTGGGGCAATTCTGCTTGAGGTATATGATTGATGATAGAGACAAAGCTAGAAATTTTGAGCGGGGACTAGGGCCTGATATTCGAGATAAGTTGTGTGGGACCATCTTCACCACCTACTTGGCTGTGTACATGAGCGCTCTTAAAGCTGAAGCCGAATTGAATAAGCAAGCTGAATACTGGGCAAGGAAGAAAAGAGCAGGGCCTAAGATATCTAAAGAAGCTAGTGGTTCCAGCAATAAGAAAAGAGATGTTGGATTTCATAAAAAGGGAAATACATGTGGATATTGTCATCAATCTCATATCGGTCTATGTCACCGTAAGACTGGAGCTTGCTTTGGATGTGGGCAACATGGTCATTTGATCAAGAATTGTCCCTCTATGAAGAAGAATGAAGCACAGTCGGCTAATCCCAAAAAGGTTAATGCTCGGGTTTTTGCCATGACGCAGCAAGATGCAGATAAGGTGGACAATGTAGTGGCAGGTATTATTCCTCTAAACACTGTGGATGCTTATGTGCTATGTGATTCAGGTTCTTCGCATTGTTTCATTTCTAGGAAGTTTGCAAAGAACTTAAATTTGCAAGCTAAGAAGTTGAACGAACCTTTGTATGTTAGCACCCCGATGGGAAAAATTGTGGTGACAGATACTTGGTTTCAAGATTGTCATCTACAACTTAATGGGGGTGATGTGTCAATTGATCTAATTCAACTAGATATGCATGACTTTGATGTGATATTAGGAATGGATTGGCTATCCAAAAACTATGCCCACATTGATTGTGCTCGTAGAAAGGTGGTTTTTCAAATTCCTGGACAACCCATCTTTACTTTGGGACATTTTCCTAGGAGTGGAGTGTTGGTTTCAAGAGTGCCATTGAAAGTAATTTCTGCATTGAAGGCCAAGAAAGAATTGAGAAAAGGGTGTAGCGGGTTCTTGGCTTATGTAATAGATACCCACCATAAAGAAGTTAAGTTAGATGATATCCCAGTTGTTAAGGAATTTTCGGAAGTGTTCCTAGAGCATCTACCTGGATTACCTCCAGATAGAGAAATTGAGTTTGAAATAGAGGTTATTCCCGGAACTATCCCAATCTCAAAGGCCCTTTACCGCATGGCATCATCTGAGCTACGTGAATTAAAGGTGCAATTACAAGAATTACTTGATATGGGATTTATTAGACCTAGTGTATCTCCTTGGGGTGCACCAGTGTTATTCGTAAAGAAAAAAGATGGTAGCTTGCGATTGTGTATTGATTATCGGGAATTAAATAAGGTTACTGTCAAGAACAAGTATCCTTTGCCTCGCATAGATGATTTATTTGACCAGTTGCAAGGTGCTAAATACTTCTCAAAAATTGATTTGAGATCAGGGTACCATCAATTGAAGGTTAAAGCTAGTGATGTACCCAAGACTTCTTTTCGGACTCGTTATGGTCATTATGAATTTTTGGTGATGCCATTCGGGCTAACTAATGCCCCTGCTTTCTTTATGGATTTAATGAATAGAGTCCTTAAGCCATTTCTAGACAAATTTGTTGTGGTATTCATTGATGACATTTTGCTATATCCAAAGAGTGAGGAAGAACATGCTCAACATTTGAGGATCATCTTACACACCTTGAAGGAAAATGAATTGTATGCCAAGCTAAGTAAATGTGAATTTTGGCTTAAGGATGTATCTTTTCTTGGTCATGTAATTTCTGGAGACGGGATTGCGGTGGACCCAGCTAAGGTTGAAGCAATAACGCAATGGCCGACACCCACTAATGTTACAGAAGTGAGGAGTTTTCTAGGTTTAGCAGCTTATTACCGGAGATTTGTGAAAGACTTCTCACTAATAGCTATGCCATTGACCCGGTTGACTCGGAAGGGTATAAAGTTTGAATGGAATGATGAGTGTGAGGAGAGCTTTAAAGAATTAAAGGAAAGATTGGTTAGTGCACCGATCTTAGCACTACCATCCGGGGAAGGAGGATTTGTTATTTATAGTGATGCATTAAAAAGAGGATTAGGATGTGTGTTGATGCAAAATGATAAGGTGGTAGCTTATGCTTCTCGACAATAGAAGTCAAATGAAGTTAATTACCCCACTCATGACTTAGAACTAGCAGCTGTGGTATTTGCTTTAAAAATTTGGAGGCACTACCTGTATGGAGAATCTTATCAAATATTCACAGACCACAAGAGCTTGAAGTACCTTTTTACTTGAAAGGAGTTAAACATGAGACAACGTCGATGGTTGGAGCTAATCAAAGATTATGACCTCACTATTAATTATCATCCGGGTAAGGCCAACGTGGTAGCTGATGATTTAAGTCGTAAGTCTTCCACGGTTAATGTCACAGTGGTGACCACTCAAACCCAATTGTTGAAAGATTTGCAAGATTTAGAAATTGAGGTTATTTCGCAATATAAGCAAGGAGGGATATTGGCAACTGTGACTGCAAAACCAGTATTATTGGATCGCATTAAAGTTGCCCAAGTTTCAGATCCTGAACTGATTAAGATTCGAGAAAAAATTCAAGCGGGTGACCTAAAAGAGTTCGGTATTCGTGATGATGGGACCTTGTATTTCAAGTCCCGACTTTGCATCCCAAATGATGTTGAGATAAGGAAAGATATCTTGAAGGAGGCTCATCAATCTCACTTCTCGGTACATCCAGGTGCCACCAAAATGTATAGAGATATGAAGAATAATTTCTGGTGGAGTGGTATGAAGCGGGATATTGCTAACTTTGTGGCTAGATGCATGGTATGTCAACAAGTTAAAGCTGAACACCAAAGACCTGCAGGACTATTGAAACCCCTAGAGATACCGCAATGGAAGTGGGAACATATATCTATGGATTTTGTGAGTGGATTACCAAACAATCAGCATGGAAAAAATACCATGTGGGTTATTGTGGACCGACTTACTAAGGTTGCACACTTTTTACCCATTAAGAAGACAACTCCATTGAATGACCTAGCTGAGTTGTATGTGAATGGAATTGTAAGATTGCATGGCGTACCTGTTAATATAGTATCTGACAGGGACTCTAGATTTGTGTCAAAATTTTGGAGAAGCTTGCAACGAGCCATGGGTGAGTCACGTGCGGAATGATTAGGTCTAAGGTTATGGAAGGTTATGGAATGTTAGATTTTGGATGCGATATCTATGCGATAGAAAGTAATGATTAAACCAAATTGGTTGTGCGAGTCACGTGCGGAATGATGAAGTGGAAGGTTATGGAGTGTTAGATTTTTGACGCGATATTTATTCGCACGTGCCTCGCACAACCAATTATGTTTCATCATCACTTTTGATATAAGCCTCGTTGAAACTCATCATTTCGCCATCGGTCTTGCATTCCATTTTCTTCTACTCATCAAACCCTATATTTTTTTTCTAAAGAAGTTATTTCTGTAGAAATTTTGATACAATGGCACAGGAAACAGCACACAAGAAGCTGATCGAGAGGAAACCAATAGAGGATAAGAAAATTTAAAGTACTATACCTAAAATATAAATTTAAAAAAATTAAATTTAACTAAACCATTATTATTTATATCAAAAATTATATTGTATATTATACTAATTAATGATGTTTATATAGAAAGTAATGATGAAACCTAATTGGTTGTGCAAGTCACGTGCGGAATGATGAGATGGAAGGTTATGGTGAGTTAGATTTTGGACGCGATATCTATCCGCACGTGCCTTGCATAGCCAATTAGGTTTCATCATCACTTTTGATATAAGCCTAATTGAAACTCATCATTTCACCATTTCGCCATCGGTCTTGCATCCCATTATCTTCTACTCATCAAACCCTAGATTTTTTTTTTCTAAAGAAGTTTTTTCAGTAGAAATTTTGATACAACAGCACACGAAACACCAAACAAGAAGCTAATCGAGAGGAAACCAATAGAGGATAAGAAAAATTAAATTACCTAAAATATAATTTTAACAAAATTAAATTTTACTAATACATTATAAATTATGTCAAAAATTATGTTGTATATTAAATTAATTAATATAGAAAGTGAGTTTCAATGATGTTTATATAGAAAGTAATTGTTAATAAAATTACAATAGAAGAAAAATATTTTACTCCTTATTTTTGTAACAAGTTTTTGTGTCAATTCATTTAGTTCAGCAGATAGTTCAAAATAACACTTGGTCTTGTTTGTATTAAAGCTTCTTATAGTTCAGCAGAAGGATCAGAAGAATTAGCGGACGAAGAGCTGAACAGAATATTAGAACAAGACAAAGAAGACAAGGAGTGCAACAGATTCAGTTATGAACATAACCGAATTCAGACATCGTATATAAGGACAAAACTCTCTGAAGAAAAGTGAAGAGATCATATTGAAGAACACAAGACTGAAATGTGAAGAAGCTTCTCTTGAAAAAATGAATCGATATATTGACAAAGCCTACATTTGATTCAAGATAATTTTCATCATGATGAACCGGGCAAGCAACCACTCTGAATGCCAGTTGGGCTACAATTGAGGGGGAGCCTCAATTCAAGAAGATCGGGAGATCAAGATTCGCACAACTCTTGAAGGCTGAACGCTAGAATGGTGATTGATGATTTCTAGTATTGCCGCGTGATTTTTGCTGTAAACTGTTGACACATTTTCAAATTGATCAATGAAGAGTTGGGCGTTCAGAGTGATGCCCCCCAGATGTAGGAATGGCGATTCCGAACTGGGTTACCAAAATCAGATACAGATGCAAGTCACCATCCGTCAAAACAAGTCCCCACGCATATTCAAAAGAATCATCCTGCCGAGAACATATTGGGAACACCCACCGCCGGTATTCGAACCAGAGGAATGTTGAGAGGCAGTCTGGCTGAGTTATCAGGTTATGCATGCTACACATCAAAACTTGAACCCAAGAATTACAAAGAAGCACTTCAAGATGAAGTTTGGATAAGGGTTATGCAAGATGAACTTGCACAATTTGAAAGAAATGAGGTATGGGATCTTGTGCCTTGTCCTTCGGACGCAAATGTAGTAGGCACAAAGTGGATTTTTTGAAACAAAACCGATGAACAGGGAAATGTGGCCAGAAATAAAGCCAGACTAGTGGCTCAAGGCTACTCACAAGTAGAAGGGATTGATTATGAAGAAACATTTGCACCTGTAGCCAGACTTGAGTCAGTAAGACTACTCCTGGCTGTCTCTTGTATTCTGAACTTTCAGCTGAACCAGATGGACGTAAAGACCGCCTTCTTAAACGGACTTCTCCATGAGGAAATATTCGTGGCTCAACCAAAAGGATTTGAGAACCCACAGTATCCTGACTATGTCTACAAACTGAAGAAGGCCCTCTACGGTCTGAAGCAGGCACCAAGAGCATGGTACGAACGACTCACTCAATATCTCCTAAAAAATGGGTACACTCGTGGCGGGGCTGACAAAACACTGTTCGTTAAAAGGACCACTTGTAACACCCCAGATTTTCCACCATACTAAAAAGGCATAGTTAAACATATTTACTAATATTTCCAAAACGGAAGCGCACAAAATCCAGAGGTGCTACTCCACACCTAAGTTTATCACAAACTTAGATGCTAAGGTAGTCTTTACATCTACTATCCTCATTAATGCATACTACACTACTTTACATCTCAATAATATACAACCCAAAATCCATAGTAATTCCTATCATCAAGAGTAGATCACTTTCCTTTCTACCCGAATCTCATTACTCCTTTTGTAGGAGATATTTTCAGTAATACCTTATCACCTTCTTGAAATTCAACCAAAATCAATTTATTAGTATAGCCCAAGCCATAATTAACTCCTTCAATTCAGCCATGGATGCATTTCCCATGCATGCGCAGTGCAATCTTCTTCATCTATACATAACTCCATCAGCCGATCC
>CM008343.1:39815900-39827012 GCA_002525835.2 Ipomoea batatas
TTTCACACGTCACCAAAAAAAAAAAAAAAAAAAAAGTGGGTGTGAGCAAAGAAATAAGTAGGTGCAACTCTCACAATGTTATTAATGGTACGATTTGATCTTGCTTTTTGAGTATAATCTATCACCTAGAACTCAACTGAGTTAGATTTCAAAAAAAAAAAAGAAAAAGAAATCAACTGAGTTACCTGTGAGGTTGGCCTCTTGTGAACACGGACACACCATACCAAGTATTGGTCCCTATCTAAGGAGCCCTTGAGTCTTGACGATTTAACTCATCCAAAATTCATGTAAGTTCAAAGTGTGGAGCCAGATTTTGCCTTTTACACCGCAGAAAACCATATATATAAAATAAAAAGGACATTAGGAGAAAATAAAAATAAAAATCACAAGTACACACATCCAATTAAGCCTACAAACAACTAGTAGAACAATCACACATGGTAAAAAAGAAAAAGCTTTACCTAAGCAACGTAGGTGGTTGACAAGAAGAATATAAGCACCAAAATTGTAGATTGAAAAGAAGTTTTGCTAACGAGACTTCTTTCTTCTCTCTTGACCTCTCTGAAAGAATATCTTTAACAGAATTCCATCTATCATCTTGTTATAATATGATCTCCATTTGCTGGATAGCAAAAGTGGCACAAAGATTCCTCCTAAACCTGCAGCAAATCCAAATGCAATGCTAATGTAGATATCAACGTGGTGAGTTGATTCTTTCTCTTCTGATTCTGGTATTGGAGATACTGGTTCATCGATGCCAGAGCATGACACATTAAGTTGGAATCCGCATAGCCCCTTGTTTCCCATGAATGAGCTTGCATCAAAGGTATCCAATTGAGTGCTTCTTGGAATCCTTCCAACGAGATGGTTGTATGACAAGTTTAAGACTTCCAGGAAGGTTAAGATCTCTAGTTGCACCGGGATATTTCCTGTTAGGTTATTGAATGAAAGGTCCAGTGCTTCCAAAGCTTTCAAGTTTTGAAGAGATGGAGGAATATTGCCAGTTAGGGCATTGTGAGAGATGTTAAGGAGATAAAGCTGTTTAAGCTCTCCAACACTCTCTGGAATACTGCCTTCAAATTGATTACTTGAAAAATCAATAGAAGTGAAGATAGATAGAATCCTCTCTATAGTGTAAATTTGTCCTTTTAGAGACAGTATGACTGAATCTTGATAGTAAATCGAAACTCCTTGAGATGTGAAGTGCAAGTAGTCAGCCTTTGAGTTTAATTCATTCCTCTCAACCAAAATAGCTTTTAATGCCAAGAATAAATCAGTTGGTAGATGTCCACTGAAATTATTGGAAGATAGGTCAATGACTTGTAAACTTGGCCAACTGTTGTTTACCCCAATTCCAAGCATGGGACAAGAAACGCTTCCATGAAAATGATTGGAACGCAATACCAGAATGTGCAGATTTGACATTTTATTGAGCCAACAAGGAAAGGTATCATTTATTTTGTTGTTTCCAAGATTTAAGATCCTAAGCTCTGTGCAGTTGATCAAGGAGGGAGGAACTTTCCCTTCTAAGAGATTTTGACTAAGATCCAATGTCTCTAAAGAACAACTCTGTTGAAACTTCTGTGATATCTCACCACTTAAATGATTTTCTCTAAGATTCACTACAATGAGATTGCTGTTATTTTGAAGCAGACATGATGGTATTGTGCCATGCAAAGCATTGTGGGACAAGTCAAGCACTTCCAGATAGGCTGCTCGACACCAGGAAGTTGAGATCTTTCCACTTACTCTATTTTTTGCCATGGAAAAGAAATAAAGGTGATATGGGATTTGATCAGCAAAATCAAGAGGAATCATGGAGAAATTGTTGTTGGAGAAGTCTAAATACTGTGCCTCAGGTGGTGGTCGTGGAATCTGTCCACTTAGCATATTAGAATTTAGATCAAGGAAAGTAAGAGAACCATATTCCATTGGCTCTTTCATATGCGTCAAACGATTGTGAGAAAGATTGAGGCCATAGAGTTTCTCATTACCAATTCCCCATATCCAGTTAGGGATTTCTCCGCTAATAGTGTTGTTGGAAAGATCTAACCACCACAACATAGATTGGCTTTTCAAAAAATCAGGAATTTTTTGCAAATTGCAGGAGGCCAAATTTAAGTCTCCAAACTGAGGGAGTAAGGGAAGTTCTGATGTGCTTATGGTTGTCTCAATTACCAAATTGTTATGGGAAAAGTCAAGAATGTCAATATACTGGCTTTTAAATTTTGTTAGATGTACAGTACCGTTAAATTTGTTTGATGAAAGATCGAGCATTGTAAGATTCGGAAGTTGAAATAAGAATGTAGGTATTGTCCCTTCAAAGTCATTGCTACTTAAATGAAGATATTGCAATGGAGAAGTCACATTTTGCAAATCAATCATTTGACCAAAAAAATTGTTTGATGAAAGATTTATTGATGTAAGATTTTGAAGTTGAAAGAAGAACAACGGTATTGTCCCTTCCAAGTTGTTGTAGCTTAAATCAAGTAATTCAAGAGGAGAAGTCACATTTTGCAAATCAATCGGTTGACCAAAAAAATTGTTTAGTAATAGAAAAAGTGATGTAAGGCTTTGAAGTCGAAAGAAGAATGAAGGTATTGTCCCTTCCAAGTTGTTGTCGCTCAAAACAAGAATTTGTAATGGAGAAGTCACATTTTGCAAATCAATCAAACGACCAAAAAATTTGTTTGATGAAAGATCTAGTGATATAAGATTTTGAAGGTTAAAGAAGAACAAAGGTATTGTCCCTTCTAAGTTGTTTCTACTCAAATCAAGAGATTCAAGTGGAGAAGTCACATTTCGCAATTCATTTATATGACCAGAAAGTTTGTTTCCACTCAGAGATAAGGTTTGAAGTGATGGAAGGAAGAATAGTGATGCTGGAATGGGTCCTGAAAGTGAATTTCCGGACAAGCTGAGCTCAACAAGCTTGCTAAGCTTCATAATAGAAGCAGGGATCGGTCCACTAAAATCACAATATGCAAGGTCAATATGGGACAGCAGTCTGAGGTTTCCTATGGACTCGGGTAAGTTCCCAGAAAAATTTGTATAATGAAGTATGAGACTTTGAAGGAATCCATTTTTGGGGAAGTCTGGCAAAGAACCCCCAAGAATGTGATTGAAACTCAAGTCAATGGTTTGCAGAGTTGGTACCTGGAATACTTTGTGAGGGACTGTTCCACTGAAGTTGCAATTTTTCAAGCTCAAAACAGTGAGATTGGTGAAATCCTTGAAGAAGTCTGGAAATGGAGCAGAGAAGTTGACCCCATCAAGCCTAATAACAGAAAGTGATGGCAGTTTATACAAGAGAGAAACATTGAAGCCACCCCTGATTGACTTATCGTTGCTGAGGTCAAGACTTGTAATATATCCAGTAGCATCGTTGCAACTCAGACCTGGCCATAGGCAGCAGTCACCTACTTCATCCCACAGCACCAACTTGGTGGATGCCGAAGAATTGTAAGTGATTTCACTTCGTATCTGGAGAAGCACAGACTTTTGATCAGGAAGACACTGACCCAATGCATGCATAATTGTGAATAAATTTGAAAAGAGCAGAAACATGTTAAACATGAGAATCCTCATTTTATGATGGAGCAGAGTTAAGTTGTTTGTTGTTGAGGTGTACAATTTCTGAAATATGAATACGCATATATATATATATATATGAATTAGATTCCGTGTAGAAACAGACACTTTTAAGTAATGAAAGCAAAGCTTAATGCCCCTAAAGTCTAAACCGTGTGGAAACATAGTTTTTGTTTGCCCCCAACGACTTTAATTTTTTTTATTTGTCATGGGACCAACAATAACGACTTTATTAATGATCATTGCAAATTAAAGCAAACCATTCTATCAGGCCGCGGCACAGACAGTAACGACGTATGACGACTTTGTTGCCCAATTAGTTACTTCCAACGCATGCATTAATTTCCAAGTCTTGTGATGACTAATCTTGTTTATGGTTTTCAAGTCTTGTGACAACTAATTTTGTTCCCTTGCATAGTATAAGTGTCCCTAAAGTCTAAAGTCGTCTAAACCGTGTGGAAACAGAAACTTTTTCAACTAATGAAAGCAAAGCTTAGTGCCCCTAAAGTCTAAACCGTGTGGAAACATAGCTTTGTTTGCCCCTAAGGACTACAATTATTCATTTTCTGATCTGGCAATTTTGCAGCGAGGCATTTGATTGGAGGGAAGGAATTGTAATTCCATGGAAAAGAATAATGTGGAAATAAAATGAGAGATTAAATTCCAGTGTTTGATTTGCAAAAATAAAAGTACTGAGAATTTCAATTTCAATATTTGGTATACATAGGATTGAAAGGAAATAAGTAGTATAAAGTCAAAAATGTGCATTGTTGTTGTTGTTGTTAGTTATTATTATTATTATTATTATTATTATTATTATTAATCATCTTATATGACAAGTATCTCATGGACTCATTTGCATATTCAAACACCCATAAAATATAACATATTAAATTCAAAATTTTGTTTTTCAAAATGTAGGCAAATACGCTATATACATATCAAATTTAAATATTTAAGAGTTTTGAGAAAACATATATACTTTATTAAGGTTGGCCTAAAATGATTAATGCTCAGGAACGGCATTCTCTGTTGATAGTAGTCGAAAAATAGTACATGCTATCATCCAAAAGGTAAGGTCAGGCATTAATTTTAGGTTAAAAAAGGGAAGGGTAATTTTGTCTTAGGACTTTCTTTTTTTCTTCCTAAAATCCACGGAATTAAAATCTCGGGGGAGCCATGGGATTCTAATTCCATGAAAAGGAAGGAATTGTAATTTCCTCCAACCAAACTAAGGAATTTAGTTACCTTTGAAATTAGATGGGAATTAAGTGGGAATGGTATCCAAATTCCTTCCAACCAAACGCCCTGTTAATTTATGATAATTTATAATTTCGTATTATCATGCTAATTTCTCTTTTAATAATTTGTTGGCTAAAGTGTCATCTAGCACCATGAACTATATCCAATTATTCATGCCGCACCCTGAACTTTAATATCGTATATATCGAGCCGCAAACCAAAATAAAAAATTCACCTAGAACTTTTAGCAGGTTTTCCGGTCTTCCGCAGGTTTTCAAGTGATGTGGCATTTCTTTTAACCTTATGTTGTCCATGTAAGCATTTACATATTAAAAATAATTTTTTTTTAAACAAAAAATACAAACAAAAAAAATTAGCATTTCTACAAATTTGGAAAATTGAAAAAATACTAAACAATAAATTGGCCAAAAAATATAAATTCTGAAAAAAAAAATTGAAACATTGGAATTGCAAAATTGAAAAGTATACATTATAAAAATAAAGAGAATAAAATTCTGGTTATGTTAATATAATAATTTTGTGTTTTTTTTTAATTTTAAATATGTAAACGCTTACATGGACAACATAAGGTTATGAGAAATGCCACATCAAATGCCATGTCAGCAAGAAGACCTGGAAACCTGCTAAAAGTTCTAGGTGAATTTTTTATTTTGGTTTGCGGCTCGATACATACTATATGAAAGTTCAGGGTGCGGCATGAATAATTGGATATAGTTCATGGTGATAGATGACACTTTAGCCTAATTTGTTATTTGTGTCATTGTGAGATATAATAATTTAAAATTATTCTTAAATTATTGTTAGACCTGCATTACCTAATTATATTACAAAGTTGTTCTGGTCATGTTCCTCGAACTCCTTTGAGATAGCAGAGCGCAACACAATTCAATAGACATGACTCGCTGGATGGAAGTTACGAACTTTAATTAAGTTCTCACTTCTACACACAGTTGATTAAATGAAAGTTACAAACTTTTAAATTTCAAGTAAAGCAATCTAAAGACACTGAGTTGGATAAGAAGGCATACATGTTTTTCTCCATTAACATATCAAAGTTAAAGAAGTCTTTCACTTCGATTACATCTGTTACATGAATCTAGTAACATAAACTAGTAAAATTCAGAAGACACAAGCAAATAATTAATATATGATAACACTACAAAAAAAAAAAAGTCTATATAGCGAGGGTTTAGAACGAACCTTTTCCGTTGCTAAATTAGTGACGAAATTAAATAGCAACAATTTAGAGAGGGATTTTAATTTTATTGGAGTTGGATTTCAGATTCCTTCTTGTTTTTAGCTGTTCTATTTCTCTATGTTATTTATGATTGATTTAGCTCAATGCTATTTTATGATTGCTTAGCATTGAGCAAAAGCATCTAGCTCAATGCAAGTTATACCTTATCAACTATGTCGCTTGACCACAAAGTCTTTGGCTTAGGTTGCATGACTTAAACATCAACTTAACTATCTCCTTTTCTGTGTCATTTTAGTGACTAAAGAAAGTTTTTAGAATAAATTGGTGATGAATGTTTAATTGGTAGTCTGTGTCTAGCTACTTTTTCTAGAATAATAGAAAATAAAGCAAAGAAAAGAAGACAAATTAAGTAGGTGGCCGACTACATTACCTATATGGCTATCTGGATATCTTCTTGTTCTAATTGCTAAGTGCATTAAAATTTCTAAGGTCCTAATAAGTGATAAAAGTGGAATAAAATATCATGGTGTCGCCTATCCATGTGCTGAAATTTATGGCCATTATTTTTCTGACCGGAAAGTTTTGGTGTTTAATCTGTCTTTTCTGTTTTCCTTCTCAGCACATCGGAATGAGCATCTGCTTCATTTAGATCGTTCCGCGATAAGCTGCAACCATGCTATGATGCCCCATAAAGTCATTTCATGTATTGTAACAACAATGGACGCCTAGAAATATAATTGCCTAACATACAAGTGTATTATTATGTGACGATTAGATTATGTGTATTAATAAATTTGGTACCGTTTTTGACGATGTAACACTTTTGTCAAACTTTACAATGTTATATGATAATTGTATTTTTGTCCGTGTTTTCACCCCATATATAAACCTATTTTAAGTGATAAATACTTTGGTTTTATGCAAAATGTGCCTTAATTCTTTTGTTTATATCCTTAGGTGCATACATTGTTGAATTGAAGACAATGCATACCTTTCGGGGCATTTTGAATGAATCTTGCGCAAATGAGAGCCAAGGTGAAGCTAAGAGGATGACTAAAATACTTCCAAATGAGCCAAAGAGGGGCACTTTCAATGGATTTGATCACGAGAGCAAAACAAAGGAAAAGTGGAGCAAAAGACCAAAGAGTTGCAATTCCCGCTAAACATGGCGACACCTCGGTAATATGACCATATCTCAGCCTAGGAATATCCAAATGAGGTGTTTGTTGAGCCATTGGAAAGAAGACTTCAAAGGCTACAACTCTTATGAAGACATCAAAGTGTAAATCGGAAGGAAAAAGGGTCAAAATCAGCCTACAAGTCAGAACAGTGTTGCAGGAGGAAGATCGACGCGTTGAGAATTATTCTCGACGATTCTCGACGCGTCGAGAGTTGGCCGAATGCCAGGTTTTGGGCACTGTAATGTCTCGACGCGTCGAGAAGTCGCAGATCTGAAATTTTTATTGCGCGGAATTGTCTGTTTTACCCCCATTCTCCACCCCACTATAAAAGCATCATTTCCTCTCAACCCTAAAGGCTTGGCTGCGGTTTTGGAAGACAAAAAGGGAGTGAAGAGGAGTGATTCTTCACACTCCAAAGGTGGAAGGAAGGATCCCACACCTTGGAAGAAGAAAAACAAAAGCTTTGAAAGGAAGATTGGACTATCAAGAGCTCACACCAAGGGAGGAGAAGAGATTTGAAGCACAATTTGGGAGAATTTCTTCATCTCTTCTTTACTTTTAGTTTTATTAGATCTTCCTTTGAATTGATTGTTGTTGAAACTATGATAGCCATGCTTGGCTAAGCTTTTATTTGGGATTTTTGGATTGAAGAGTGTGTATGAACCTTTATGCCTTGTTCTTAATTTCCTTGATGAAATATATATTTGGGCTTTATATCTTGTGTTGCAATTGTGTTCTATCTTGTTGATGCTTGTAATTGGTGGCCTAAATTACTTGTATCTTGCTATAATTGTGTCTTGATGGAAGTTAGGGCATATATTAAAGCACACGCAATTGCACTTAATTATTGTACCTTGGTAGAGGACATATTGATTAAGGGATTTTATCTAGGTTGCTTGTTCTTGATTTATTATTGTGATTTTATCTCATGGGAGTGAGTATGTCTCAATTATCTTGTTTTTGAGTTTGAATTATGGGATTGATTCTTTCCCTTTTTGATTGCAATCTTCCTCACTAGTTTTAATCCAAATATTTATTTGCACTAGGTGATTAAACACTTTGACCCCCAAAAATCCCGCTCTTACTCTCTTGAATCCAAAAATTCGTTTGCCTTGTTTTATTTATTTTGATTGCATATTTGTAGCTAATCATCCATTGTAAACATTAGGAATAGCTTCTTATGAATGAATTAGTAGCTTGTGCTTGATACCCGCTTCCCTGTGGATCGATAACCCTGGATACTCCGGGTATTTGTTTGTTAAAAGATGCTACAATCATTATACTTTTGTTATTGTTATTGAGTTTGAATTTCTTAATATAATATATTTTTAAATTATATTATTTAAGAATTATATTATAGGTTTAATACATGTACGAATATTAATTAGTAGGCATATTTTTTTTTTAAATTTAAAAATTTAGCGACGAAAAGAATCATAGCAAATTCGTAGCTAAACCTTTAAACAATTAAGAATGACAACAAAATAGCGACAAATATATACATCGTTAAATTTAGTGACGGATTTTTTGTCGCTATTTCATTGCAAATTTCATCATTCAAATCATCGTGGAGAGAAAAATAGCGACGGTTTATCTTTAGTTAGCGACGACGAAAATATCGTCGCTAAAATGTAGCGACGACAATTTCGTCGCATGTAGCAACGGAATTAGAATTCATCACAATATTTTAGCGACGCCACTTTTAATGACAGACCTAATCCGTCGCTACACATTTTAGCGACGAAATTTTCCTATCTAGTGAGAAAATTTCATCGCTATTTTCGTAGTTTTTGTAGTGCAAATGCTATCAAATACTTATTGCAAAAGAAGTTTCCTTGATAAGGTATGACTTGCATTAGTTTTTACACCAAGTATTTTGTACTACTATCTCACAGTCCTATCTACTAATCAAGTCACCTAACTACCACTAAAAAATCAAATAAGTACATACTTCATTTTCAAAACATGAAATGATGTAAGGTTGATATCAATTGTGCACGTAGAAGTACTAAGAATTTCCACTTACAATGCAGTTATCTTAGATTCCAAGCTCACCCTCATGGAGTTATTTCTTTCAGACTGGACTCTAGCTCTGATTCTGAGCAAGGAAGAATCGATAAAAAGGAGTACCTTCTGGTGATGGAGAAGAAATTCACCTCAGCATTAGCAGGAATCTTGGAAAGATGTCTATACGGCGGCGGCGTATGGAGACATGGAGAAGCTGCAGATCAGAGATTGGTAGAGAGCGAGGGTTGCTCAGATCAATCTCCGAGCCCGATGGCGTTAATTGGCTACTATGCTCTCCACTGGGCGGCTCTCAACAACCGCACTGCGCCGGCTCAATACATCATTCAGGTATTTTATACACTTAATTGTATAGTTTGCAACAATTCGATCATATTAACATCTTCGTTCTTCAATTCGTTCCCTCAACCTGCATTATTGTTTTTCCTGGCTTCTTCCTCCCAGACCCACAACAAATCCTATTGCAACGCTGGCGTAGATATCACCACGGTCAGACGATTGTTTCTCTTCTGATTTTGGTTCTACAGATGCTGGTTCTTTAATGCCACTGCAAGATACATTTAGTGGAATTATTCCACATAGCTCACCATTTCCAATGAACGAGCTTGCCCCAAATGCATTAAATTGGTAGCCTTGGGGAATCCTTCCAACAAGATGGTTGTATGATAAGTTTAAGAAGGACAGGGACTTAATGTTCAAAAGTTGCACTGGGATATTTCCAGATAGATTGTTGACCGACAAGTCCAGTGCTTCCAATTTTTTCAAGTTTTGGAAGGATCGAGGTATACTACCTATCAGGGCATTGTGAGAGAAGTTGAGAAGATGAAGCAGTTTAAGCTCTCCAACACTCTCTGGTATGCTGCCTTCAAATTGGTTACTTGAAAAATCAATAGAGGTTAAGGTAGTTATAACTTTCTCTAAAACGAAATCTGTAAGTCCTTTTAAAGAAAGCGAGACTGAGTAATCATAATAGAAGCCCCAAGATCCTAAAGCTGTGTAGTGTAAGTAGTCAAGCTTGGAATGTGCTTCATTCCCGCTGTCAGCCACAATGGCTATTAGTTCCAAGAATAAATCAGCTGGTAACATTCCACTGAAGTTATTCGAGGCTAGATCAATGACTTTTAAACTTGGCCAGCTATTGTTTACCTTGAGCTGGAGGGGGCAAGAAATGCTTCCATGGAAATGGTCGGAACGCAGTACAAGTATGTGTAACTCGGGCAATTTATTGAGCCAGCAAGGAAATGTATCACTTAATTTGTTACTTCCAAGATTTAAGACCTTAACATTTGTACAATTCACCAAGGATGGAGATATCTAAAGCTGTTAGTGTAGATTGGTTTTTCAAAAAGTTGGGAAATTTATGCACATTGCAGGAGGCTAACATTAAAGTTCTAAATTGAGGGAGGATGGGAAATTCTAGCGGGCTTATGTTTGTTTCAACTACCAACTTGTTATGGGAAAAGTCAAGGGGTGCATTTACTAACTGGAAATTTTCTCTAATTTTTTGGAAATTTTGAAAACTGGAAAACAGAAAATAGAAAACATGTTTACTAGCACAGTTTTCCATTTTGAAAACAGAAAATAATTTTTCAGTTTTCTAGAAAACTGAAACACTATAAAAAACTGTTTTCTAAATGGAAAACAAAATCAACTATCATCTATTAGACTATATGTCATTATAACCACATTCTCACCATTATCTACTTACATATTTATTCATTATTATGATTACATTTATTATCATCTTCTTTTACTTATCATCATTTTCTATCTTTTCTATTTACATTATTTATTTAAACATAACTTATTTGAGTATGCTTAAAATTATACATCATTCACATTATCTAAATTAAA
>CM008343.1:39834938-39854579 GCA_002525835.2 Ipomoea batatas
TATATATATATATAAATGATTTGTTATTGACTTATGGATTAATACATTATGTATTTGATTATTTATTAGTTATTATTGTGTTTAAAAAATTAGAAATGCATTAATACATGTTTAAACTATCCAAATTATTTTAGTATACACTTATTATCTTTTTTTTTTATATTAATTTTTATTTAATTTAAAATTTTTATAATTTGGCGGGCCCCGCCAAAGCCCGCAAGCTTAAAGCTGGGCGGGACGGGCCGGCCTTTCATAGACACCTCTTTGGGTGTGACAGCTGACCTGGAGATTTAAGGCTGCAGGTTGACCTTGGTTAAGGATGGATGAGTCATGAGTCCCTTACCACTCAACCACACCCCTCGAGTTAGAAAGAAAATTTATGAGTAAAACACATTATATAGACAAATCAATCCAAATTACAACAATGACGAAATTTGACCCAATAAAACTAAACACAAACAAAAACAGGACATCACGAAAACTAAAAAGAAAAGGAAAAAAAAAAGCACCATACTAGACATCCAAGATTACAAACTCAGTTGGACAACCACTACACTTAATACATAAAAACAGAAGCATGCACAACAAGAATGTAAGCCCTGCACTGGCCGGACTTGTTGATTGATTTTGTTAACGATGGTTCTTTCTTCTCCCTTGACCTCTCTTGAAGAAAACCTTCAAAACAACTCTATCAATCTTCTTGTTATAATATAATCTCCATTTGTTGGACAACAGAAGTGGCACAAATATTCCTCCTATGCCCACAGCAAATCCTAATGCAATGCTGGCATAGATATCACCATGGTAAGCTGATTCTTTCTCGTTTGATGTTGGCAGTGGAGATACTGGTTTTTTAATGCCATTGCAAGATACATTAAGCTGTAACCCACATAGCCCCTTGTTTCCTATGAATGAGCTTGCATCGAAGGTATTAAATTGTTTGTCTTGTGGAATCCTTCCAACGAGTTGGTTGTATGATAGGTTTAAGAAGGACAGGAAGGTTAAGCTCACAAGCTGCACCGGGATATTGCCTGCTAGGTTGTTGAATGAGAGGTCCAGTGCTTCCAAAGCTTTCAAGTTTTCAAGAGATTGAGGAATACCACCTGTTAGTGCATTGTGAGAGATGTTAAGGAGATAAAGCAGTTTAAGCTCTCCAACACTCTCTGGTATATCCCCTTCAAATTGGTTACTTGAAAAATCAATAGAGGTGAAGATAGACAGAATTTTCTCTATAATGTATTCTTGCCCTTTTAGAGAAAGTGAGACTGAGTCTTGATAGTAAAAGTAATCTCGTGGAGATGTGAAGTGCAAGTAATCAACCTTTGAGTTTGCTTCATTCCTATCAACAAGAATAGCTTTTAGTTCCAAGAATAATTGAGTTGGTAGATTTCCACTGAAATTATTGGATGATAAGTCAATGACTTGTAAGCTTGGCCAGCTGCTGTTTACCCCAAGCTTGGTGCAATATATGCTCCCATGAAAATGATTGGACCGCAATACAAGAATGTGTAGATTTAACAATTTATTGAGCCAGCAAGGAAAGGTATCACTTAATCTGTTGTTTCCAAGGTTCAAGACCTTAAGCTCTGTGCAGTTGATCATGGAGGGAGGAAGCTGCCCTTCTAACAGATTTTGACTAACATCCAATGTCTCTAAAGAACAACTTTGTTGAAACTTCTGTGATATCTCACCACTTAAATGATTTCCTTTAAGATTCATTATAGCAAGTTTGCTATTATTTTGCGCCAGACATGATGGTATTTTGCCATACAAAGTGTTGTAGGACAAGTCAAGCACTTCAAGATTGGCTGCATGGCACCAGGAAATTGGGATGCTTCCATGGACTCTATTGTTTGCAATTGAAAAGAAAGAGACATGTGGGATTTGATCACCAATATCAAGAGGAATAATCATGGAGAAGTTGTTGTTGGAGAGGTCAAAATACTCTGCCTCACTTGGTAGCCGTGGAATTTGTCCACTTAGCAGATTAGACTTTAGATCAAGGACTCTAAGAGCAGGGTATTCCATTGGCTCTTTCATATGCATCAAATGATTGTGAGAAAGATTGAGGTTATCAAGTCTCCCATTACCAATTCCCCATATCCAATTAGGAATTTCTCCGTGTATAGCATTGCTGGAAAGATCTAATGTAGTCAATTTAGATTGGTTTTCCAGAAAATTGGGAAATTTTTGCAGATTGCAGGAGGCTAGTTTTAATGCTTCAAACTGAGGGAGTAAGGGAAGTTCTGCTGGACTTATGGTTGTCTCAATTACCAAGCTATTATAGGAAAAGTCAAGAGAGTTAATATTCTCTGGGTCTCTAAATTTTGTTAGAAACACGGTACCATTAAATTTGTTTGATGAAAGATGGAGTGTCTTAAGATTCTGTAATTGAAAGAAGAATGAAGGTATTGTCCCTTCCAAGTTGTTGCTGCTCAAATCAACAACTTCCAGAGGAGAAGTCACATTTTGCAAATCAATCATTTGACCAGAAAATTTGTTTGATGAAAGAGAGATTGTTGTAAGATCGTGAAGCTGAAAGAAGAATGAAGGTATTGGTCCCTCCAAGTTGTTGTACCTCAAATCAATATCTCTTAATTGAGAAGTCACATTTTGCAATTCAATTATTTGGCCAGAAAATTTGTTCATCCCGAGAAGGAGGGTTGACAGATTTTGGAATTGAAAGAAGAAGGAAGGTATTGTCCCTTCCAAATTGTTGTTGCTCAAATCAAGTAATGCCAGTGGAGAAGTCACATTTTGCAATTCATTTATATGACCAGAAAGTTTGTTTCCATCCAGATCCAAGGATCGAAGTGATGGCAAGAAAAATAGTGATGTTGGGATACGTCCTAAAAATGAATTTTGGGCCAAATACAGAACTTCAAGATTGTTAAGGCCATCCCAGTGAGAGGAAGGAATTTCACCTATAAAATCATTATCAGAAAGATCTAGATAGGTCAGGTCCTTAAACAGCTTAAATGGTGGAATCCTACCTGTGAAGTGATTCACACCAAATCCCACCCCCCTCCCAGCCAATCTCAGCTCAACAAGCTTGGTAAGCTTTGTAATAGAAGCAGGGATTACTCCTCTGAAATTGCAACCTGTAAGGTCAATATGGGACAGCAGTCTGAGGTTTCCTATGGACTCGGGTAAGTTCCCAGAAAACATTGTCCCTTCAAGTGTGAGGCTCTTGAGAGATCCATTTTCCGGGAAGTCTGGCAAAGAACCCTCAAGCATTTCATTGTAAGATAAGTCAATGGTTTGCAGAGTTGGTACCTGGAATAATTTCCGAGGGACTGTTCCAGTGAAACTGCATCCTGCCAGGCTCAAAACAGTCAGATTTTTGAAATGTTGGAAAAAGTCTGGAAATGGAGCAGGAAAGTAGATCCCATCAAGCATAATAACAGAAAGTGATGGCAGTTTCAGCAAGAGAGAAACATTGAAGCCAACGGAGGCGTCATGGCTGAGATTAAGAGTAGTAACATATCCAGTAGCATCATTGCAACTCAGACCTGGCCAGCGGCAGCAGTCAACTCTTTCATCCCACAGCACCAGCTTGGTGGATGCCGAAGGATTGTAAGTGGTTTCACTTCGTATCTGGAGAAGCACAGTCTTCTCATCCCGAAGACACTCACCAGAGACATGAGGCATTACATATATTATTCTCAATAAATTTGAGAAGAGCAGAAGGATGGTAAACATGAGAATCCTCATTTTATATATGAGTAGAGTTATGTTGTTTGTTTGTTGAGCTTTACAATTTTCAGGAATTTGTATAAGCTGCTGGCCTGGTTCATGCATATATATATTAGAAAGGATGAGTTGACATCTAGACTCCAGAGCATGCTGCAAAAATCGCGCCTAGGTGCCGGCTAGCATATCAACATAATTTGTGATCTAGGCGGGTCTAGATGAGTAGACGCTGACCGCATAGGTTGCCTAGTCGGTCGATTAGTTATTGTTAATTTTTTTTACCCAAAACGACGTTGTTTTGAGCTCAATAACCTAAACCGTTTAAGGCAAAAACTTGTGTGAGACCGTCTCACCATGAGACATGTCGGGTCGGGTCAAGATGCAAATGTAACACTTATATGCACAAATGTCATACTTATATGCTCAAATGTAATACTAATCAGGAATAAAATTTTTGTTACTTATAAGGGTAAATGTAATACTTTTAAGGGAAAATACAATACTTTTACATTTTGATTTAAAAGTATTACATTTTTCCTCAAAAAGTATTATATTTGCCCTCATAAGTAAGGGGCACTTGTCAACATTACTTATTATGAAAAATGTATTACTTTTTCTCTTATAAGTAACAAAAATTGTATTCTTGATTAGTGTTATATTTGAGCATATAAGTATGACATTTGCATGATGCTTTGACCCGACCCGACCCGACCCGTCTCACGAATAAGGATCAGTGAGACGGTCTCGGACAAGTGTGACCCATCGTTTAAACTCTATATGTTTTTTTTTAGGTTAATATTAATATTTTAGTATTAACTATTAAAGTATTAAACAGTTTATAATTGTCAAGTCTTAAAAAAAATTAAAAATAATAAATAAATAAATAAAATATACGAATTCATAGCCATTTTTTCAATCAATAGCGATTTTTTCAATCATGTTCCAGAGTCGGTCTAAATTTAAGCGTGTGGAAACAGAGACTAATTAAGTTGCCCGTAATGTCTAATGTCTGACTTTTAAGTATTGAAAGAAAATTAAAGCTTAGTGACTTCAATGCCCCTAAAGTCTAAACCGTGTGGAATTTTTTACTTTCTGATTTTGGAAATTTTCAGCACTTAATTTGTGATCATTTATAATTTCTTATTATCACTCCTATTTTTTTTAATAATTATTTTCACATCAAACGCTTACCACTAAACCAATAGTTATAACTAGTAGCGAAGACACAACTTTTCATGTCAGCCAACAATCCCTTTTGATCCTGTGAACTACTTTTATATCAATTGTCATAATTAAACGCTTATCACTACCCAAAAGTTATAGCTAGTACTCTAGTAGCGAAGATACAACTTTATTTCATTATACTTGCGTAGCAATTACCGTCATGTTTCGAAGATAATATGTTCAACTCAACTCTCCAAGTCGTCACCCGACATTTAATTTGTTATTTGTGTGTTTGTGAGATATTGATGCATTCGTTGGAAAAACATATCAACGACGCAAGGCAACTCCATGATCAGTTT
Source organism: Ipomoea batatas (assembly GCA_002525835.2). Classification (NCBI taxonomy): domain Eukaryota; kingdom Viridiplantae; phylum Streptophyta; class Magnoliopsida; order Solanales; family Convolvulaceae; genus Ipomoea; species Ipomoea batatas. The sequence continues at coordinate 39,840,155 of CM008343.1, forward strand.
AGCAGACTATTTATCAGTAATATTTTTGAATTCTTTTCTGTTAGGATCCTATTTCTTTGCAAGTTACCGTTTATGACTGTTGCTCTTTTTATCATTTAAAGCTTAGGATTTAGAGTTGTTTTGATCAGGCATTTTCTGAGAATTGAGTTAATGATAATTGGGAGATGAAGAACTCCAAAACTTCTTCAACTTTCTTTTCTAATCTTTGTGTTATCAATAGCAATCATAGGTAGGAGAGGTTCCAAAGCACCCATTCTCCCCGCACATCGCCCAGTGACGCGTTCTCAAGACCCCGAGCCCACAACAGATATATACATATGATTTGTTATTGACTTATAGATTAATACATTATGTATTTGATTATTTATTAGTTATTATTGTGTTTAAAAATTAGAAATGCATTAATACATGTTTAAACTATCCAAATTATTTTAGTATACACTTATTATCTTTTTTATATTAATTTTTATTTAAATTTAAAATTTTTATAATTTGGCGGGCCCCGCCAAAGCCTGCATGCTTAAGGCAGGGCGGGACGGGCTGACCTTCCATAGGCACCTCTTTGGGTGTGACAGCTGGCCTGGAGATTTAAGGCTGCTGGTTGACCTTTGGTTAAGGATGGATGAGTCCCTTACCACTCAACCACACCCCTTGAGTTAGAAAGAAAATTTATGAGTAAAACACATTATACAGACAAATAAATCCAAATTACAACAATGACGAAATTTGACCCAATAAAACTAAACACAAACAAAAACAGGACATCACGAAAATTAAAAAGAAAAAGATGTTGAAATTGAGGGATTGAAAGGCCTGGGGGTGGAGAATAAGTTAGGCAGAAGCAAAGTAATGTGAGAAAACCAGAGAATAATAGAATATATGAATATATTATAATGAAAGATTACAGTAGTTTATTCTCTATGTTCCTAAGTACCTCTATATATACTAAACTACATACCAAATCTATCCTAATAGGAATAGGAAACTAAGTCCACCCTACTAGAAGTTTCCTAATGTTCAATAAAGGTTTCCTAATAATCAACACTCCCTCTCAAGCTGGAACATTTGAAAGTTCCAAGCTTGGATCGAAATAAACACTCTACCTCACTCAAAATTACAAATGAAAATTAAAAGCAACTAGAGGATAACAGTGCTGGATGGCTTCTGAGGGACAATGCTATACACAACCCTTAAAAATGCATCAAGGGCGAAGCTTGTCACGAACATCCTTGGGAATGACGGCACCAAGGGTAAAGATTAACACGAACACCACCACAGCAACATAAGCACTCTAGGATGGATGACTTCAAAAGAGATTGTACTATGCCTGACCTTTCCTTGGGAATGAAGACGAATGCACCTAGGATGGAACTGAACACGATCTTGGGAATGAACACACCAAGGATGGAGTTGAACACGAACCTCGGGAATGGAGATGAACACACCAAGGATAGAGTAGGCAAAGTCTTCATTGAACTTCATTGAGAGCGGTAGAGGCGAAAAGGGAGCAAAGAATAGCAAAGGATGCAGTAGAGCCCATAGTAATGAAGATAAACCCAAAGCAGCGAGATAAAGATAACCGGGAAAACAAAGTAAAATAAGTAAACTAAACACCGTTTAATTATAGATAGTCACACTCCCCCTTACGGCCTTACTTGAAACATGTGAAATAATCAAAGGCCATTATAATAGTGCTGAAACTGAATACCCATGGGATAAGGCATACCAGAGATAAAGAAACAAACACAGTTATACCAAACACAAACACCATGGGGAGAAGTTCGGCAACAAACCCAACAAAAGCCTTCAAATTTCACCAAAAAAGGGTCCAAATAATGACAAGAAAACAGCCTCAGGGAATGGTCAGCGACGTTGACCGTTGACCGTCGAAGTTGACCGACGTTGACCGTTGACCGCAGAGATGGAGGATCTGAAAACACTGATAGGAGCACCTCTTCAGGGTGAGTCCAACGGAGGTAACGGTGCCTTAAACAGAGATCAGAGGAGGGAGATATGATCAGAAAACTGTTGAACTTCCGGCGACGGTGGTGGCTGAACAACTAGGATTTTATTTAGGGTTTGTTTTAGGCTCTGATACCATGTTGAAATTAAAGTATGTGAGAAAACCAGAGAATAATAGAATATATGATATTTAACTTGGGGGATTTGCAGTAATATAACTTGGCCTGGGTATATGTTTTTGGCTGAACAATGCTCAACGACTTAGTGACAACTGCCTTAATGGCATTCAATTCCATGATCATCTTCCATTCTAATTCACCTAATACTTTCTTTGCCCAAGACTAGTCTAAGTTCACTCATAGCAACATCAGTCTATGAATTTAGATCCACCGCACGTGTGTTAAGCTAAGCAAATTAAAGAATGCACTAATTAAGGATGCTGCAAGGAATGAAAGACAGCTAGCTAAGGCATAATGTAACATCATCTGCTATTGGCCTACTGTGATTCCTGTCCAGGCCTCCAATGGATTAGTTCTTGCTAGAGAACAAGTGGTGAAGCTAGCCCACAGTTGTAGGTTTTATGCATTCTGCCGAACTATGTTGCAGTACTCGGCCTCCTCTAGCAGAGAAGGAGGCTGTGGAGTGTTATGCAGAAGCTCTGCTAGAATTAAAATTCATAAAGTGTAGGGCAAATAACTTTACACACACATTAAACACAAAAGTCAAATACAGTTACACAAACAATAGAACAAAAGTAAAAAATACAGTTACACAAACAATAGAACAAAATTACCAGTTGAAATCTAATTCTTCACAGTAGAAGCATCCAAACCAAATGGGTTAGACTGTCCTTGATTGATGCCTGTCAAATTCAAGAGGTTTTACTAACGAGACTTCTTTCTTCTTCCTTGACCTTTCTGAAAGAATATCGTCTTTGACAAAATTTCATCAATCTTCTTGTTGTAGTATGATCTCCATTTTCTGGACAGCAAAAGTGGCACAAAGATTCCTCCCAGACCCACAACAAATCCTATTGCAACGCTGGCGTAGATATCACCACGGTCAGACGATTGTTTCTCTTCTGATTTTGGTTGTACAGATGCTGGTTCTTTAATGCCACTGCAAGATACATTTAGTGGAATTATTCCACATAGCTCACCATTTCCAATGAACGAGCTTGCACCGAATGTATTAAATTGGTAGCCTTGGGGAATCCTTCCAACAAGATGGTTGTATGATAAGTTTAAGAAGGACAGGGACTTAATGTTCAAAAGCTGCACTGCGATATTTCCAGATAGATTGTTGACCAACAAGTCCAGTGCTTCCAAATTTTTCAAGTTTTGGAGGGATCGAGGTATACTACCTATCAGGGCATTGTGAGAGAAGTTGAGAAGATGAAGCAGTTTTAGCTCTCCAACACTCTCTGGTATGCTGCCTTCAAATTGGTTACTTGAAAAATCAATAGAGGTTAAGGTAGTTATAACTTTCTCTAAAACGAAATCTGTAAGTCCTTTTAAAGAAAGCGAGACTGAGTAATCATAATAGAAACCCCAAGTTCCAAAAGTTGTGTAGTGTAAGTAGTCAAGCTCTGAATGTGCTCCATTCCTGCTGTCAGCCACAATGGCTATTAGTTCCAAGAATAAATCAGCTGGTAACATTCCACTGAAGTTATTCAAGGCTAGATCAATGACTTTTAATCTTGGCCAGCTATTGTTTACCTTGAGCTGGAGGGGGCAAGAAATGCTTCCATGAAAATGGTTGGAACGCAGTACAAGTATGTGCAACTCGGGCAATTTATTGAGCCAGCAAGGAAAGGTATCACTTAATTTGTTACTTCCAAGATTTAAGACCTTAACATTTGTACAATTCGCCAAGGACGGAGGAATCTTCCCTTGCAAGTGATTATGACTGAGATCCAATGTCTCTAAAGAGCAGCTATCTAGAAACATGTGTGGTATCTCGCCACTTAAATGGTTTTGCTTAACATTTATTACACCCAGATTGCTATAATTTTGGACCAGACATAATGGTATTGTGCCTTTCAAGTTGTTGTTGGACATGTCAAGCACTTGGAGTTGGGCTGCACGGCACAATGATGGCGGGATCCTTCCTCCAACTCTATTGTTTGCAATGGAAAAGAAAGTGACATTTGGGAGGTGATCACCAATGTCAAGAGGCATGTGTTAGTGCAGTAGTATTGTGCAGTAGTGTTGGGCAGCAGCAAAGTTAGACTTAGGCAGCAGGAAAGTAGTGCAGAATTTGAGGAAGCTTGTCTTCTCTCATGTGTATTATTATATTATGCCTTTATAGGAAGATGAAATGGCATCAATAGTATAGAAAGATGAAATGACTTCAATAGTGTAGCATAGAAAGATGAAATGACATCAATAGTATAGAGGTTTCCAACATGTATATATATGGCAGTATGCCATTGTAGTAAAGGCAAGCAAGAAACACAGAATTATATTTTTCAGAACTCAGAAACATCTTTTTCCTTCATTTTCCATCATTTTCCAGTTCTGATCAGTGATTACTAAGCCTCTAGTTTTCTGTTTTAAACCTCTGTTTTGTCATGGTATCAGAGCCAAAATCCTGAGATAATCCTTGTGTCTTGTTCCTTGTCTTCCTCCAAGATCATAGTATTTTTTATCTTGTATCACTTGTATCCTACTATCATAGTTTCTTGGACCTATTCTTGTTTCTGATTGAATCATGTCTTTGGAAAGATCAGAAAATTTTTTTGTTCGATTTAGTGGTAAAAATTATTCTGCCTGGGCATTCCAATTTGAGCTCTTTGTCAAGGGAAAGGAATTATGGAGTCATATCAATGGGAGTGATTCTGCACCTGACAAAGAAAAGGAGAAGGAGAAATATGCAAAATGGGAGGTAAAGGATGCCCAGATTATGTCCTGGATTCTTGGAAGTGTGGAATCCTTCATAGTTCTCAATCTCAAGCCTTATAAGACCTCTAGAGGAATGTGGGATTACTTGAAGAAAGTCTACAACCAAAGCAACTCAGCACGAAGGTTTCAATTGGAGCTCGAGTTGAGCCAACTCAGTCAAGGGAGTATGTCAATCCAAGAGTTTTATTCTTCATTTGAAACTCTTTGGGCTGAATACACTGATATTGTGTATGCAAATGTTCCTTCTGAAGGACTATCTGCTGTACAAAATATCCATGAAACCAGCAAGCGTGATCAGTTCTTAATGAAGTTAAGGGGGGAGTTTGAAATAACTAGATCTAAGCTGATGAATAGACAATCAGTTCCTTCACTGGATATTTGTGTAGGAGAGCTTCTCAGGGAAGAACAACGGCTCAGCACACAAGCTGTCTTGGAGCAGAAAGCACAAAATTCTGCTCCAATTCCTGTTGCCTATGCTGCCCAAGGGAGACCTAAAGGAGGGAGAGACATGACTAATGTCCAGTGTTATAGTTGCAAGAATTTTGGTCACATTGCCACCAATTGTACTAAAAAATTCTGCAACTACTGTAAGAAAGCAGGGCATATCATCAAAGAGTGTTCCATTCGGCCTCCAAAGAAACCTGAAACTGCCTACAATGTCTCGGTTGGTCCCTCAAGTGCCTCCAATTCTGGTCAGTCTACTATCACTCCTGAAATGGTCCAACAAATGATAGTTTCTGCCCTATCTGCCTTAGGTCTTTCAGGTAACAATAATTCTCATCTTAAGCCTTGGTATTTTGATTCTGGTGCTTCCAATCACATGACCAACACTACCTTGCCTTTAAATAATGTTCAAAAGTATAGTGGAGATCTTCAGATTCATACAGCAGATGGAAATTCCTTACCTATCACAGCTGTTGGTGATATTTCAGCCTCTTTGACTAATGTTTTTGTGTCTCCTAAGTTGTCTACTAATCTTATATCTGTTGGGCAATTAGTTGACAATAAATGCACTGTTCAATTTTCAAATTCTGGTTGTGTTGTGCAGGATCAAGTGTCCGGGAAAATGATCGTGAAGGGGCCTAAAGTGGGACGCCTTTTTCCCTTGTTTTTGTCTCCCTCTCCAGTGTCAAATTATGTTGCTTGTAATGCTGTCCAAAGTGATAATCAGGTTTGGCATAGACGTTTAGGACATCCCAATTCTCATGTACTTCGAATCTTGCTTAAATCTAGTTTACTTGGCAATAAAAACTTTTCTTCTAATACTGATGTTGTTGATTGTGCATCCTGTAAACTTGGTAAAAGCAAGACACTTCCTTTTCCATTACATCAAACCCATACCACCAAACCTTTTGAACTCATACATACTGATGTATGGGGTATTGCACCTGTAACTTCTCATGAGCATTACAAATATTTTGTTACATTTATTGATGATTTCACTTGTTTTACTTGGGTATATTTTCTTAGAACTAAGAGTGAGGTTTTCTCTGTGTTTAAGGTCTTTCTTGCTTTAATTGACACACAGTTTTCTGCTAAAATCAGAATCTTGCAATCTGATTCGGGTGGGGAATATATGTCAAATGAGTTTCAATTCTTTCTTCAAAGTCATGGGATCATTTCTCAGCGTTCTTGCCCTTTCACTCCACAACAAAACGGTGTGGCTGAAAGAAAGAATCGTCATCTTCTTGATGTTGTTAGAACTCTTCTAATTGAGTCTTGTGTTCCTTCTCAATTTTGGTGTGAAGCTTTAGCTACAGCAGTTTATTTAATTAATAGATTGCCATCTCCCAACTTGAACAATAATTCCCCTTATTTTTATTTATTTGGACATACACCAAATTATTCCAATCTCCATGTTTTTGGATGCGTTTGTTTCGTGCACCTTCCTGCACATGAGAGGAATAAACTTACTGCACAATCTGTTAAGTGTGCTTTCTTAGGTTATGCTGGAACCCAAAAAGGATTTCTTTGCTATGATCCAAATACCCGTCGAACTCGTGTCTCTAGGAATGTCATTTTTTTTGAAAATCAATCCTTCTTTAGCACCCAACAGACTTCAGAATTTCCTTCTCTATCTACTTTACCGTATTTCTCCGCATCACCAACACCTGTACATCGGTTTAAACCTGGTTGTGTTTATCATAGATGCACTCCTCCTACTTCTGATCCTCTTACAGGCTTCACTACGGCTCCTTCACGTCAACCCGCGACAATTGATTCTATTCCACCAAGTTCCAGTACTCTCCCTCCTCTTCGTAGAAGCTCTAGACCTCACAAACCAGTTGAAAGGTATGGTTTTTCAACCCCTGTGGCTATGTCTACTGTGTTATCTTCTATCTCCATCCCCACTTGTTATAAAAAGGCTATGGAACATGAGTGTTGGCAACAAGCAATGGAAGAAGAACTTCAAGCACTGGAAGAAAATCATACTTAGGACATTGTTTCGTGTCCTCCAAATGTTAAGCCCATTGGTAGCAAGTGGGTTTATACTGTGAAACTCAAGTCTGATGGCTCATTGGATCGATATAAAGCTCGATTGGTTGCTCTTGGGAATAAACAAGAATATGGTCTCGACTACGAAGAAACATTTGCACCAGTTGCTAAGATGACCACACTGAGAACCATACTTGTTATCGCCTCCTCTCAGTCTTGGGTTTTACATCAGATGGATGTAAAAAATGCCTTATTGAATGGAGATCTTAAGGAAGAGATTTACATGAAGCTTCCACCTGGTATGTCAATGATAGCTGCACATGAGGTTTGCAAACTAAGACGTTCCTTGTATGGTTTAAAATAGGCACCCAGGGCCTGGTTTGAGAAGTTTCGCAACACTCTTCTCACATTTTCCTTCACACAAAGTCAATATGATTCCTCACTCTTCTTTCACAAGACAACCACTGGTATGGTGTTTCTCTTAGTGTACGTTGATGATATTATCATCACTGGTAATGATAATGAGCTGATCACCAAGCTTCAAAATATGTTGTCTAGTACATTTAAAATGAAAGATCTTGGGCATCTAACATATTTTTTAGGGCTGCAAGTTCACTATGGAGATCATGGTTTCCTCCTAAACCAACATAAATATATTCACGACCTCATTGAGCTGGCTGGTTTACAGGATGCTACTGCTGCTGATACACCAATGGAGGTGAATGTGAAATACCGGAAAGATGAAGGCGAACTTTTGCCCGATCCTTTTTTGTATAGGCAACTTGTTGGTAGTCTTATCTACCTAAGAATTACAAGGCCCGATATCTCCTATGCTGTTCATATAGTCAGCAAGTTCATGCACTCACCTCGACATCTCCATCTTGCTGCAGTTCGTCGCATAGTTCGATATTTGATTGGATCACCTACTCGTGGGTTATTTTTTCCCAAACAATCTGCTCTTCATTTGACTGTATATAGTGATGCGGATTGGGCTGGCTGTCCAGATACTAGGAAATCTATCACAGGATGGTGCGTCTTTCTTGGAGATGCCTTAATTTCTTGGAAGTGTAAGAAGCAAGAGAGTGTCTCTAAATCCTCTACAGAAGCCGAGTATAGAGCCATGTCTGCTGCATGTTCAGAAATTGTGTGGTTGCGTGGTCTTCTTTCTGAACTTGGATTTCCTTCAAGTGATCCTACTCCACTTCACGGTGATAATACAAGTGCTATTCAAATTGCTGCGAATCCCGTGTATCATGAACGAACAAAGCACATAGAAGTTGACTGTCATTACATCCGGGAGGCGTTTACTTGAGGCGTTATCACTCTACCTCATCTTACTACTGATCTTCAAGTAGCTGATGTATTTACAAAGGCTTTAACATGCCAAAGACACAAGTTTCTCAATAGCAAATTGATGCTGATAGACTTACCCGCATCAATTTGAGGGGGGATGTCAGTGCAGTAGTATTGTGCAGTAGTGTGCAGTAGTGTTGGGCAGCAGCAAAGTTAGACTTAGGCAGCAGGAAAGTAGTGCAGAATTTGAGGAAGCTTGTCTTCTCTCATGTGTATTATTATATTATGCCTTTATAGGAAGATGAAATGGCATCAATAGTATAGAAAGATGAAATGACTCCAATAGTGTAGCATAGAAAGATGAAATGGCATCAATAGTATAGAGGTTTCCAACATGTATATATATGGCAGTATGCCATTGTAGTAAAGGCAAGCAAGAAACACAGAATTATATTTTTCAGAACTCAGAAACATCATTTCCTTCATTTTCCATCATTTTCCAGTTCTGATAAGTGATTACTAAGCCTCTAGTTTTCTGTTTTAAACCTCTGTTTTGTCAGCATGGAGGAGAAATTGTTGCTGGAGAGTGTTGAATTTGGGAGATGGAATGGCCTGGCGGGTGGAGAATAACAACCACCCGCCAGTTAAGCGGAAGCAGAGATAGAATCAAAGAATAGGAAAATGTATATAAGACTGAAAGATTACAATATATTAGTATGATTCTATGTTTCTAATGAAGAAACATAGTACATATATATACACATACACATAACTGTAAGTACCTATTCATAACTGACACCTATTCATAAACAGACACAACCCTATAGATAAACCTAACTCTTTATTTTTCAACACTCCCCCTCAAGCTGGAACATCTAAAAGTTCCAAGCTTGAATTAAAACATACACTCTACCTTACTTTAAATTACAAATGAAGATTAAAAGCAACTAGAGAATAACAGTGCTGGATGACTTCAGAGGGACAATGCTATGAATAACCCTTGAGAATGAAGACACACGGGGAGAAGCTTGTCACGAACAACCTCACAGCAACATAAGCACTATAGGAATTGCCAATCAACAATCTTCATCAAGAACGGCAGAGCAAACAAAAACATGAGCAGCAAAGGGGATGTAGTAGAGCCCACATTAATCAGAAATACACCCAAAAGAATAATGTATACCGAGAATACCACCAGATTGTTGTTTATACCCCTTATAGGATAAGTGAATAACAAAAGAGGCTTCTGGAAATAAAAAGAAAGGAGCCAAACTTGAAAACCCTAGGGACTAAATATGGTATACCGAAAATAAAGAAACAAATACGGTTATACCAAAACACCCCGGAAATAAGTTTGGCAACAGACCCAAAAAGCCTTCAAACTTCACCAAAAGGTCCTAAGGGCAAAACAACAATATGAAATTTTCACAGGAAAAATACATCACAGGAAAACCCACGCAGATGGAGTCGCGGAGGACTGAGAGATTTTTGGAAATTTTCGCCGGAAAATCCCGCCGAAGATGGCCTCACACGCAGGCGCGTGAGGTCTAAAGTTCAGCATGATGGTGGCGCGTGGCGGAGGAGACGGCGATGCGGCTTCCTGGGTCAGGCTCGCCGGAGATTGTAGAAGAGATGGGTAACACCAATTTGACAAAAGAACTCACCAAAAGCAAGTAATTTGAAAAATTAGGGTTTCGCGTGAATAGTAACTTATGTGTACTACTGTTCATGCGACTGGAAAAATGCAATTTTGATGTTTGGAGTGTCCTAGGAAAGTAGGCTCTGATACCATGTTGAATTTGGGAGATGGAATGGCCTGGCGGGTGGAGAATAACAACCACCCGCCAGTTAAGCGGAAGCAGAGATAGAATCAAAGAATAGGAAAATGTATATAAGACTGAAAGATTACAATATATTAGTATGATTCTATGTTTCTAATGAAGAAACATAGTACATATATATACACATACACATAACTGTAAGTACCTATTCATAACTGACACCTATTCATAAACAGACACAACCCTATAGATAAACCTAACTCTTTATTTTTCAACAGAGAGGTCCAAATAAACTGTTGCACGGGGTGGCCGTGGAATCCGTCCACTTAAACAGTTAGAATGCAGATCAAGGACATGAAGAGAGTCATATTGTATTGGCCTTTGCATATGCTTCAAATGGTTGTGGGAAAGATTGAGGTAAAAAAGCTCCCCACTACCAATTCCCCAGATCCAGTTTGGAATTTCTCCACTTATACCATTGCTGGAGAGATCTAAAGCTGTTAGTGTAGATTGGTTTTTCAAAAAGTTGGGAAATTTATGCACATTGCAGGAGGCTAACATTAAAGTACTAAATTGAGGGAGGATGGGAAATTCTAGTGGGCTTATGTTTGTTTCAACTACCAACTTGTTATGGGAAAAGTCAAGACTCTCAATATTCTTAGGGTTTCTAAATTTAGTTAGATGTACAGTACCATTGAATCTGTTTGACCCAAGTCCTAAGAATGAAAGTTTCTGAAGCTGAAAGAAGGATGAGGGTATTGGCCCTTCCAAATTGTTGCTTGTCAAATCAAGTTTTTCCAATGGAGAAGTCACATTTTGCAGTTCAATTAATAGACCAGAAAATTTGTTTGATTGAAGATAGAGTTCTGAAAGCTCCGGCAGTTGAAACAAAAATAAGGGTATTGGCCCTTCTAAGTTGTTGATACTTACATCAAGAATTCCCATGGGTGAAGTCACATTTCGCAATTCATTTATTTGGCCAGAAAATTTATTATCAGAAAGAAATAAGGATTGAAGTGATGGCATGAAAAACAGGGATGCTGGGATGGGACCTGAAAATGAATTTTCACTCAAATCTAATAATTCAAGATTGTGGAGGCCATCCCAGTGAGAGAAAGGAATTTCACCAGCAAAATCATTCCTACTAAGGGTTATGACAATGAGGTTCTTAGATTGCTTAAATGATGGAATGGAACCACTGAAGTGATTCCAGTCCAAGACTACCTCAACAAGTTTGGTAAGCTTTCTAAAAGAAGCAGGGATTGGTCCACCAAAATCACAACCTGTAAGGTGAATATAGGACAACAGCCTAAGGTTTCCAATGGACTCAGGTAAATTCCCAGAAAACATTGTAAAAGTAACTTTCAGAACCTGGAGAGATCCATTTTCTGGAAATTCTGGTAAAGAACCCCTAAGCATTCCATTTAATGACAAGTCAATGGTTTGCAGAGTTGGTACCTGGAATATTTTGTGAGGGACTATTCCAGTGAAGTTGCAATGTACGAGGCTCAAAACCGTCAGGTTGGTGAAATCTGGGAAGAAGTCCGGAAATGGAGCTGAGAAGTTGATGTTATCAAGCATGATGACAGAAAGGGATGGGAGTTTGAGCAAGAGAGACAAGTTGAAGCCATTGCTGATTGACTCGTCGTCACTCAGGTTAAGACGGCTAATATGTCCACCACTCTTAGCATCATTGCAACTCACACCCGGCCAGTGGCAGCAGTCAACTCTTTCATCCCATAGCACCAGCTTGGTGGATGCAGAAGAATTGTAAGTGATTTCCCTTCGTATTTGGAGAAGCACAGTCTTCTCATCCAGAATGCACTGACCTGATACCACATATATGCTGAATAAATTTGATAGAAGCAGTAGCATGGAAATCCAGGTAAACAACAGAAACTTCATTTTATTTATCACCAGATTTCCTTGTTCTTGAGCTGTATAGTATGTAGAAGAGCTAGCTGAAATTTGTATCAGAATGAAACCATGGGTTTTTGTGTATGAATGGATAGATCTAAGCTAGCATATATCGGGTCAATGTACCAAATATTTGATAGTATATATTCTTTATTAATTATCTGTTACGTTATGTTGTTGCCTAGCTGTTTCACCACTGAAAATGAATGTAAAACAAAAGCATCTTAATTGTGAAAACAAGAATATAATGTGTTGACAGAATGTTTGTCTGATCTTCCCACCACATTCCAATATGGCGGCCGGCTAACATGTTTTATCTTTATTTAACACGAGATTGGGCACCACGTGTGTTAAAAAAATTAAAGAAATGCAGTTTCAGACAGTAGTAAGGACATGATGCAGCTGCAAGGAATGAAAGCAATGTTAGTGTCATTAATGGCAACTATTCAGATTAGAAGATCCAACATGTTCCTTAATGGCAACTATAATATTATAAGATTGTCCAAGCCGTCTCAGTAAGAGGAGGGATTTTCACTAAACAAATTCCAACTTAATCTGAACTCAATCCAGGTAAACATCGGAATCCTCATTTTATCACCAGATTTCCTTGTTCTTGAAGTGTAGAAGAGCTGAAATTTATATCAGAAACCATGGGTCGTTGTGTATGATAGATAGATCTCGATGGGTTCAATGTAATACTGCTTATTACTTTAAGAGTTAATTTCAGCAATGGTCCTCCGACTATGTTGATTTTCCAAAATTAGTCCCCGACTTTTAATTTAGACAATTTAGGTCCCTTGTCTTTCAAATTCTTTCCAATGTTGGTCCTTTTGTCAAATTTTGGTTAAGTTGAAGTCAAATGAAGGGGTAAAATTGTCTGTTCACCTGCTTAGTGTATTATTACTCTCATTTCTCTTGTCCTATACGTTGTATATATGAATATAATCTCAGCTGAAGTCTCAATCGGAGCCATATAATCTCAGTCGAAGAGACTTCAACTGAGATTATATTTATATATATAACGTATACGACAGGAGAAATACGAGTAATATTACATTATACAGGTGGACGGATAATTTTACCCCTTCATTTGACCTCAATTTAACCTAAATTTGACGAAATGACCAACATTGGAAAGAATTTGAAAGTCAAGGGACTTAAATTGTCCAAATTAAAAGTCGGTGACTAATTTTAGAAAATCAACATAGTCGGAGGACTATTGCTGAAATTAACTCTTACTTTAATTAGCATCACATGTAGAATGTTATTTTTATAATGTATGTTAGTTGGTTAGTTTCTTATGAACAAGTGCGATTTCACATTTCATTTAAAAAAGTGCGGCGTGCTCACAGTGCCCGGAGTTGGCCGGATCCACATTGATATATGCATATGCGTGATGCATACATACATATCTGATATATATTCTTTGTTATTTGTTATGTTGTTGCCTAGTGGAAATTTATATCATGGTGGAGGTCCACCTAGCATTATGCTTCTAATTAAAACGACGAGGTACAGAATTTATATCCTTAAAGTACAAAATTTCATAACACAAGATGAAACAAAATCATACCACGAGACTCATGTTATACATAATTTTTATAGAGAGAAATCGAATTATGCAATATTGACCCAACCCTTGTTGTAGTCAAAATTCATCCAAAAGCATGGGCTAATGAATGTTGCTAAATAGAAGACATAGTGCTCAGAACGGCCGTGCATCAGCTCGTGGAGGCCATCCCAGACTCCCAGTGAGAGAAAGGAATTTCACCAGTAAAATCATTCCTATTAAGGTCTATATATGATTTCATAATAATAATGTTTAATCGCTTTCTCAATTAATCATATTAATTAATATGGATGCCAACAGTGGCCAGATCAGATTGGATGGCAGGTAACAATTATTCTCTTATTTTGAACTTAATGACCCCTCAAGGCTCACCATTGCCCCCCTAATACTTGTACACTATTGGTAAGATTCAAATCATGTGCATTAGCAAAGTAATTCAAAGCTTCCCTTATCCTTGGTCGTCACATTTGTGATGCTCTCATGAATAGTTTGAAGTTCAACCTCTGTGGTGATCTTGTTAGTTCAAAATGACGTAAATATTTATAAGTTGTATGAAATCATAT
>CM008343.1:39910880-39922160 GCA_002525835.2 Ipomoea batatas
GGCCATTCTGGGAATAAAAGAGATTTGAGAAGAATATTAACCAATGAGTTAATAGATGTTTCTTCAAGCATACCTGGTAGAGTGGTGTTCCAAACCTTTCTTGCTTCCGGGAACCATCTCAATATATGTTCGAGTGTTTCCGTATGACCTTCACAGACTCCAGAATATATTACCAATTAATATTTACCACATTACCAATATTATCATATTACCATAATAATATTATGGGTGAATGAAATTAGTATATTTTAGCAATTGACTGATTTTATGAATAAATATATATAAATAAGTAATGAATTAATAAAATAATTATATACATATATATATGATTTGGAAAAATAAGATAAAAAAGAATCGTAAAAAATTCCCGTCCTCTTTTCATATTCCAAGATGAATATATATATATATGTATGTATGTATATATATTAAGCATAAAAGGGAATGTTTTACAATTACATAAGAAGATAAAGATATATAAGATATTAAGAAGCAACACAGGGAAAGAATGCATTTAGACAGCGAGAGCTTACTTCAATCGTCTCGAAGAATGTAATTATGTCAATGTTGGAAAAGTCAAGATGGTCGTTGACAAAGTCAGTCAGCAATATTACGTAGTCAAAACAATTCCTTTGAGGATACCACACACTCAAAATATCTCCCAATATCTCGAAAATGCCCCTATAGTCACACCGCAATATAAAAATGAAATTTTCATATGTATATATTAAAATACTTTTTATTTTTAAAAAATAAATATCAGAAGTGATTAATCATTGTGTTGATCGATCGACTTTGTTTTCTCTGTGATTATGTGTAAAGAATGTGCAGATTGATTATGCAAATTAGGCTGATTCGATCTTAATCTTGAATTAAAAAATGCGAACAGTTTATGCACCATATCAATGAAGGAACACAAGGAGGAAACCACTTCGGAAGAAGACCCGAAAGAAAAGGAACTACCAAGAGACAACATCAAAAGCTCAAAAGAAAAGGAAACAGCTCGAGAAGGTAAATTTAAAGCTTTTATTCGAAAATTCTTCAATAGCAAAGAATGCCGTGAGTTGTTTGAGAATGACATTTGTGATAATTTTACATGTTTAAGCCAAGAATCTTCGGCTTGTTTGACTCACAAGCATCATAAAATTTGACCAAATGCCTATGGCCTGAAAGAGCTTTCAAAATCTTCACTTCTCTCCGGACATCTTCAATAGATATTGCTGTTGTCATCTGCATTTTCATTATCTGTATGGTTGGCACATGCAGTGTATCCTGCTGGGATCCTTGGAGGATTGCAGTTCAGGCAATGAACTAGAACCTAAGGAACTTGAGGAGATTCTTGTTAAACTGAAGGAGTTCACAAACTCCTTAAAGTGCATACTCGACATATCTTTCTCCCAATGTAGACAATTATCTACTTGCATTCCTCCCAGTGAAGCGATACGACGTCGGCTAAATAACTAACCGGCGTCGTATCGCGAGCAGTTTCTCATCAAGTCTTGAGAGTTTATGTTTCAGGCAAAACAGAATGGAAGTTTTGGCATTCTCTTGGATTTTGTATGGTATGTATGAACCTCTAACAATGGCATAGATGAACATGCAGCTCAAAGATCGAGGCTCAAGCCCGAGCTGTTTGGCGCAAACCACCGCGGCCTGCACGTGGGCCTCATTAGGTGCAAGAGTTTCTTTCATGACATTAATTAATATTTAATATATATATGAGTCATTTCCATTTTTTGTCCTACTATTATTAGGGCATTACCAATTTTAACTTTCCTGAGGAGAAATTGATGGGCCTTTACCATACGCCTTGGTATGCAGATCTAGTAACTACATTGTAGGGGGTGTATTGCCAGAATTCTTAGATACGCACGCAATTGCCTACCACCTTGATCGGATGACTCTCCCATGTAAAGTCCTGTATTGGGTGGCTTGAAGGCATATTGTTGTATGTAGGACGAGGTTCATAATTATGCATGTGAGGTATCGATCCAACCAATTTCATCAATTGCGCTAATATTCGATGTTATAATTTATGTAATTATATATTGATCCAAATATTATTAAAATATTATAATAAATCCATTCGAAAACACTAGTTCTAACAAAAAGAAAAAAAATGACTTTTAAATATTGAGAGAGATTAATAGATTGTGGAGCCTAAGATAGTGAGAGTGAGACACAGTGACTCTAGCCAACAGGTATATATATATATATATATTTCATTTTCCAGAATATTAAAGTTTAATAGCTTAATAAAAGTGTTTAAGTTTAATAGCGGTCTAAGGTCGATATTGTAAAGTGAATCACTAACATACATGTTCATTTTTTTTTTTCCAAAAAAAAACATACATGTTCAT
Source organism: Ipomoea batatas (assembly GCA_002525835.2). Taxonomy (NCBI): domain Eukaryota; kingdom Viridiplantae; phylum Streptophyta; class Magnoliopsida; order Solanales; family Convolvulaceae; genus Ipomoea; species Ipomoea batatas. The sequence continues at coordinate 39,913,238 of CM008343.1, forward strand.
TTTTAGTGTATTTGTAGTTTATTTTTATTGTATTTTTTATTCATTATATTTTGATACATATTTATTTTTAGCATACTACTTATCAATGAAAGGTAACAACTAAAAATAAACATATATTAGTGATCCACCTTGCAATGTAAATCATGATTTACGTCCATGATATAATTTACTCAACACTTCACATTGGGTTGCAATTTCAATAATAGGGCAAGATTAGTCCAAGAATTAACAACCTCTAGAGTTATAATGGGCCTGTTTGTTCCCAGCATGACTATAAGACGAGCCCATAAGGCCCATCTAGCAAACTCATTGCTACCTAGAGGTGTTATACAGTGGACCGCGGTCCACACACCGTTACGTGAACCAAGATCATCGAATGAAATTGTAGTAGAATTAAAATGATACTTTAATGTTATTATAATGAAACTAGTGTGAACCCAATGGGATAGCTCAAGTGACAAGTGAACTCTCAATTCCCACAAGTGACGATTCCCCCTGGTTAGCGACTGAGGTCTGAGAGAGTGAGAGAACTCAGAGAATGAGAGAAATCAGAGAGGAGTACTGCGCCCATGGTGGCTTGTTTCGAAGACTGCTGAAATCCTGCGTCGAAATAGCAGCGAATCGGCAGTGCAGCTGTCGGGGATGAGATAACAGCACTTGCTGCTGATGAAAGCTGTCGGAGTTTGGCAGATGTTAGGAAAATAGCTGAAGAAAATCTGGCTGATGTAATTAACGTCAAACTCGCTAAAGTTGGAGTAGTTGGGACCCTAGAACCTGAATCCCGAACCCCGAAGCCCAAAATCTGAGATCCGAGACCCGAGATTTAAGACCCGAGATCACGAAACCCCAAACCTCGAACTCCGAACCAGAATCAAGAGTGATTTCCATAGTGGCTATCAATGCATGTTGGTACTCTAAGTACCTGGAGTCAAGGAGACATAGTTTGGCGACTACGGGTTGACACTTTCTGCCATGGTAAGTTATGGCAAAACGGATTGCTCCAAAATGGATATGAGTATATCCTTCTCTCCTCCATATGGCTGGGAATTCATCAGGGATTTCAAGGGTAATGAACTGTTCTTGGTGGGTGGAATATATGGGACATCTGCTCTTGGCTGAGGCTGAAATATATTCTTTGGGAACTAGAGATCTTTTCTGGTAGACTAGTTTGAGGGATTTAACCAGAAGATTGGATTGGTTTCTTTTGTTTGCAAAAATGCAAAAATACATTGTCATTAGGATTTCGATTTTAGAGCTTTATGGCCGAGTTTTTTTTTTTTTAATTTTTTTTTAATTTTATTTGATCCAGTGGTTCATTTTTTACTGCTTAAGGTCTAACATTTACAGTTTAGATTGTGATCATAAATATAATATGTGCAGTCCAACTATCAGCTTAGGCTTTTAGTTGAGATGGAACACATGCTTTAATTTGATAAATAATAATATGTGCAGCTTTAATTGAGCATATTATATTATCATTTTGAGTATATAATATATTAAATCCCACATATTATTTAGAAGAACCCCAACATCCGCCCACGCGAGATTGAATAAAACCAACCGAGGAAAATTCTCACTCAAACGATTTGTTTTCCGTAAGGAGGAGATTGAGCGGATGAGGGACGAGTGTATTTTGTCTTTGTTGAATTTTTATGCATTATATTTAGACAAAAAAATTATCAGTATTATTTTTTTTTTTTGTCATAGAATACAATAACTTAAAGTCTATATAGGAAAAACACACTAATTTCTCCAATTGATGCGCAATACATAAAGAAGATCAATTACTAGCACTACTAGAACCACTAGCCGAGCATGACTGCAACTGGATCCAGCAGCTCGCACACACCTAGTCAGGTGAACAAGGGTCCTTCGAATTTCTTTAATGCAATTGTGAGTTTGTTATCCTTCTCATGTTCATCTCCTTCACCTATCTTGATGAGAACTTCCCATACTTCTTTCGCCGTTTTGCATTTTCGGACCTTCGGGAAAGTTGCGTCATCGATAGCTTTGAACAAAATATCCTTGGCAATATTATCCAAGTTATTTCGTATTCTATCCTGTGGAGTCCATTCAACTTTTGGTTTTGAGATGTAAGATGGTGTAGTGCTTGATTGTTCTGATGATGGGTTGACTTTGAGAATTTATGTATCTATATATCGTTCTAGAATGAGGTAAACAATAAATAGTAAGTTTCGTGAGTTTAGTATATAACTATATATGAGTTTGGATCATTATTTGATTAATTAGTAATATATGTATAGTAATTTGTCTCATTATTGACTTAATTACCATATTTAAAAACAACCTATTAAAAAGTGTGAAATGGTGTAATGATATTTGTTGTATAGTCTGGATCATTATTTAATTAATTAAAATTAATTCTTTAATACCTTCCTGAAGATTGCCATATCATTTTCTCTACACCCTTTTTTTAAAACAATTATTTTTCTTTGCATGTAGAACTTGAAGATTGCCATCTTCAGGGGGAGATGAAGAATATATTTATTTGAATCAATACTGAAGATTGAGCCTTAATCAGTGTAACACCCCGTGTTTTCCTACTACTATTTTAGAAATAAATACGGGGTTATTTTCTTATTAAGCAATTATTTAAATAATTATAAGTATAATTATTTCCTCCACATTCACACATTTCTGGGCAACTCTACATTTACACAATCATAAGTCTACATTCACGATTTCTATACTCTACATTCACACTTTGAAACCTCTACATTCACACATTTTTGGACAACTCTATATTCAGCAATATGTTTACTAAGCCCAAAACACTTCTAAACTATTAAGGTTTGCGTAATATTGTAAAATTTTGTAATGCAATTCTATTCGTAATACAATTGAAATATGGTTATAGAATTCTTAATAAAATATATTCTTATCTACATTCCTATTCGTAATACAATTCTAGATTAAAATTACTAATCGTAATAATACAGTACATATATTTACCTGCAATGCATCCTATACTATTAATAAAAACAATATCCTCTTCTTTAACTTCCTGCCCAAAACACTCATATACTATTAAGGTTTGCGTAATATTTTAAAATATTGTAATACAAATCATATTCGTAATACAATTGGACATTAAAATATAGTAATGCAATTCATTTCCTGGAGCCAAGAATTATTCAAGTTTCAATCAAGAGTTATTCTCTGGGAAGATATGTTGTTACTAAAGCCAAACTCTGAGATCCCCACAAGTATCATTGATGCTTGGACAGCTATTTTGAATAATAATGAGGAGGTTCGGCTTTCGTCGAGATTCTTTGCTTCCACGTGGACAACTGTAAGTTAAAATTATAAAACAAATAAATTCTAAAAAACATACAAGGGAGGCTAGTGCCAAGAATTACAAGCAGTGTATTAGCAGAAAATATTTCTGCATTTTGATTCTCCGCAATTTGCCTATAAATTGGCCGAAGCAGCTGCAGATTATTCAAAAACCATAAGGCAAATGTTCTAAGATCTATGAGATACATGAAGTTTATTGGTTATAACTCACAAACATCAAACTCTATATGAAAGAGAAAAAAAAATCCATAGAATTCAGAAATTACAGTTTGTGGAAATTAAATACCTCTTAAATTTCTTAATTAACCTAAGTTGTTGAACTATCTTTTGAACTAAAAGTAGAATAGCTAATTTTGTTATTGAAATCTTAACAATATGGGAGTATAGATCTTTCAAGTAGTTTTGACGCTTTCGGAGTGATGTTTGGTTGGCTTTGGAAGACTGGTAATATCAATCTTTTAAACAAGGAAGATATCAACGGCAACACTGCACTTCGTTCTCCAGCCATAGTTGATGGTATTTTGGTGGATTTTAATGAGTACTAATCTTAGCTCTTTGCAGGTGCATGTTTCAATGGAGTACTCCAGGAAGGTTAGCCTGGCAGATGGTACTGTTCCTGCAGCTAGTGGTACAACTTTCAAATGTTAAATCCTTTAGGGATTTAGTTTGCATTGCTATGCATGATATATGAATTGAATTTTTAGACCTAGGTTTTGCATTGCTTTTAGGGCTTGGTTGTGCCTACTAGGAGGCTTAGACAAGGTGATCCACTCTCACCTTAGCTTTTTATCATATGTGCTGAAGAAAACATGATATTTGTAAATTCATATATTGTGCTGGTTTCCTCATTAAAAACCTAAAATTAAGAAAACTCTGTGGGAAAAACTTAGTTAAGGGAAAAAGAGTACAACCATCTTAAAGGTCTTTATGAAATATTAATATAGAAATTCTGAACAAATAAAAAAAAAGATAATGTTTTTACCATTTCATTCTCATAGATCTCAGACCGGCGATAAAGGCCTCGTACTCTGCCTCGTTATTGGTCGGTGCGAAGGTGAGCGATAGGGCGTAGTAAACCTTGAAGCCTTCCGGGCTCGTGAGGTGATGCCCCGCTAATTGGTGATAAGGAAGAGGAAGAAGATGATGATGGAAATGAAGAGCAACAACAACAAGGTGGAGACGGCATTCCACATGGTACCTTACATCCAAGCTTTTAAGTTTTGGAGCACATATCTTAAAATTTTTTATCCCAACACAAAAACGGAAAGAAAGCTTCTCAAGATTAAAGACAACTCCAATAATTCTACACAACAATGACCAAAAGAGAGCCCATCATTTCATTATCATTGTCAACATATATATTACATGTAATAGTGGTTACAAACCATCTCAATAAATTCTCATCAATATAGTTATGAACAGATACTACATTGTAACAGAGTCAGTAGTACTAAAAAAAAAAAAGTTTTGCCTATTTTAAAATATGTTATGAAATTATGAAGTAGATTAAAGATCCAAAGGCAGACTTGGACCGAGTCATTCTTGGAGTGGGAGTGGTCATAGGCTTTTTCCCTTTCCTCTTTTCACCAACAATGACCACATCACTTGTATCATCTAGCTTCCTTTTTCCAGAAACTTTCTTTTTAGCTTTTTGAGGAGATTGTTCAAGGTCATCAGCGTCCCTTACAACAATCCCTTTTCCTTTCACCTCTTCCCCCTTGTTAGCATCATTAATCCCAGCAAGTACATCAACCTTGTCGCTCAACCGGTTCCAACTCGGGAACATTCTCAACACGAATGGCATTACCATTCAACCTCTCGAGACACATGTGTCTTAAGGTTTTCAACGTAGATTCCAGTGACGTCTCACCGGAGCTCCTCTTCCCTTCTCTATTCTCTCAATCCTTTTGCCTCATTCCCTAAATCTATTATCTCAATCCCTTATTCCCTTTGCAGTCTGAAGAGTGAAGCTAAATTTAATAAGAATAGTTAAATTAGATTATGTTTATATTGGTCACTAAATTGGATTATTAAATTGTTCACTATATTGTTAAATTAGATTTGTTAGATAGCTAAATTGTTCACTAGATTATGAAGCTAACTTAAAGGGATACAACATTTATGAAAACAAGCGAGTCAAATTCTAAACTTAGGAAGGTAATAGAACACAAGAAAAATGAAAGGTAGTGTGCTTAGCTTACCCATGCCACCAAAATAAAATGCCCTCCTTAATATCTCTAGACTACATCACGTACAGTTGTTCACGTTAAAAGTAAATCGTATTTTTTTACTAAGATGATTTAAAATATATAAAATTTTAGTACCTTATCTAATCTTATTATCCTGTGCCTCTATTACTTCACAAAGCAAGATGGAGAAGAGGAAGAGAGAAAGGAGGAAGAATTGTGTCTTCATTGTGGCAATATGATATGATGGAAATGTGGTTACCATACCTGTAGTGGAGTGTGGCCACAATAGAAAATCCTCTTGATCGGGATTAATGGCAATTGGTGTTGCCCGCATCGTGTCAACCAGGTTGGTTGGGAGGATGCCGTGGAGAGCCCCTGTATCCCATCTTCTTTGATTTGTGATCAGGTTTCACTTGAAATTTTTATGGTAGAACCCCAACTTATAGTACTTGATGTCCATAAAAAGTTTTGGTCATTTTGATCCGCGAATAAACACAGAAAATTCCATTTTTTCCCTCGGCAGTGTGCTGTCCAGAATTATTTTCTCTCTGGACCAGTTTTGGAAAAAAATTCGAAAACCATACTTATACTACTCCTATCATTATGAAATTTTATATGCGGGTTCTACACTTATAGAACTACATGTCAAAAAAAAATGGGATCAAAATACCTTACCGATTTTTCCCAATAAATCTCGGAAGTTACTGCCAGAGACTATCCTTATTTCTTTTCACTATTTTCACAAGTATAAGCCTATATGGGCATAAATACAACATATACGTGTATAAATTAGCTATGGACATGCCTAGTAAATTTACCAAAAAAACAAAAACAAGGTAGACCCCCTATGAGTAAAGGAAGAAAGGCATGACCTTCATCTATATTGATGAACTCAAAAGAAAAAGGAACCAACACTACTAGCCCTAGCCTTATAAGCTGGGGAAATATTGCTGGAAAGAATAGCCCTTAGCCAGGGGCAGCCTTTATGTACCTTAACACCCTGCGAGCAGCTTGTAAGTGTAAGTGAGTAGGTTTGTCAAGTAATTGAGATAACGTATAAATAAATTGCGAATTAAAGAAAATTTGTAAAGAGAAAAATGTAAAAAAAAAAACTTAATTTTGGACCAATATAATCACAAATACATATACTAACTATTAGGTTAGGACTGGACTAGCGACCCCACAATTTTGAGGCCCTATGCTGTTGCCCATCTTGCACGCCCTAAAATTCGGCCCTTTCACAGGGACCGACAGTCCAATCACAGGGACCGAAGTCCAATCACAGGGGTAATCAACCCAATCACAGGGACCGAAGTCCAAAGTCAGAAGTCAATAGTCAATAGTTACCTCCACTGCGGCTCAAACTCACTCCCATCATCCATGTGGGAGTTTTAACTGGGACATCGGGTGCCACTAGACCACAAGGTCTTTGGCAATATTTGGTTAATTTTACTGTAACGACTTTAATGTGAGAAAAAAAAAATGAAAAGGTGGTACATTTATTGAGCAAGTAGCGCAACAGGAGACAAGCAACTAGTGTGATAAAAATGCATGTGGGAGTTCTTAGTTCAACAATTTATTCTACTACTCATTGGAGCAATACACATTTTCACTCACTCAGTTTTCTCCAAAAACGCAGCTTAGCGTCTTAGGGTTTTAGGAAAATGAGTCTTTTATAGTGGAAGTCAAATATGGGTAGAATAGAAAATGTTGTAGAGATGAAATTTCGCAAGCACGAATTCTCGACGCGTCGAGCCTTGAGGCATTGCACACTGGACACTCTCGATGGGTCAAGCCTTCCAAACGATCATTTTTCTATTTTTTCCAAATGCTCGACGCGTCAACCCCTAACAGATCATTCTACTTGAATTCCAAACGATAGCGGAAGCCCATATCCTTAACTTGGTTGTTCAAGATGGCTTGAAGGAGTGTGATAGTTCTGTGAAAAAAGTTAGGGAGGTTGTAAGATATGTTAGGAATTCACCTGCCAGGCTAAATAAACTCCTCTCTTTTCTTTGGGAAATTGGATACCCTGCCATCGAGAAATCATTTTTGCCTCTCTAGGACCTCGCTCTTAACTTCTCTAGGAACCGGATTCTTCCCGTTCCTTGAGTAAGTTGAATATCCTACCGTTGAGAAACTCGTTCTGTGTTTTCAACCTCATTCTTATCTTCTTTCAAATTGAATCTTTTCTTACCTTAAAGGGCTGAATACCTTATCATTGACAAACCGTTTCTGTCTTTCGAAACCTTATTCCTCCCGTGGTCCTCGAGGAGTGGATCCGGGCGCTCGACAAGATCTTGGAGGTGGTGGAGTGTCCACCGGGTCGTCAGGTGGAGATGGCGAGTTTCTATCTGAAGGAGAAGGCCGATCTTTTGTGGGTCCACGGAGGGCCAGCGATGAGGCAGGAGCCCGACTTCGGGTGGGAGTGTAACACCCCAATTTTCACAACTTGGATTTATTACAAATCAGTAATAATACATCAGCGGAAGCTTACATCTTATCAGCAGAGAAAAACGTCAACCCTATTCACCTAACTAAGCCAGATTGAAGTCACCTAACAAAGCCATATATATATATATGCTTATGCTCTAGTGTGAAGAAGGCCTCAAGTGCGAAAGTGAGGAGAAATATGATGAGCTTTTAATCTGTCCAGATCAACGGCTCTAAAAAAAATAGTGCTTCTAATCTATATGTGCGCTGCCATTTTCTCTAGTAAATCATCTCTGATCTACTGTCTTTGCATTTTGTTCAAATTATGGGAGACACAAAATTGTCAAAGATGGTGAGAGGTCCTTGTGTTGACAAAAATGGATTGAAGAAAGGGGCATGGAGTGAGGAAGAAGACGATAAACTGAGAGCTTATGTTCTCAGATATGGCCATTGGAACTGGCGCCAACTCCCTAGATTCGCAGGTTTAATATAATGTTTTTGCTGTCTTCCAGTTTATCTACCCTGAACTCTAAGGATAAACAGTGTGCACTTTTAGGTCGAAATAGTTGCACTATTTGGTTTAAATATTTGCACTATATAAGTAAAAATCATGCACTACAAGTCTGTTGTTGCTGTTCTCGAGCCCATTGCTGCTGAAGCTGCTGCCGTTGTTGCTGTTCTCGAGCCCATTGCTGTTGAAGCTGCTGTTGTTGTTGCTGTACTTGAGCCCATTGCTGCTGCTGCTGTTGCTGTTGTTGCTGTTCTTGAGCCCGTTGCTGTTGAAGCTGCTGCTGTTGTTGTTGTTCTCGTGCCCATTGCTGTTGAAGCTGCTGCTGTTGTTGCTGTTCTCGAGCCCATTGCTGTTGAAGCTGCTGAGCTTGAGCCTGAACACTGTTCATCATCAATGCAGAGAATTCTTGAAGATAGTTCGGTCTTGCAGGGTTTGGGTGCATGGCAGAAGCATTGCTGCCTCCGAATCTGAC
>CM008343.1:39941569-39955093 GCA_002525835.2 Ipomoea batatas
AAGTTAGATATCTTTCTAGGTTATCTGTGGAAGGTTTCTTAATGGTTCCATTGATGAATGGGATTTTGTTCTTGTACGACAAAGCCATGGTCATGGCCCTAGCCCATGAATGGTAATTCGAACCATCTAACGGGAAGGAAAAGGGTTGGATTTTCATTAATGTGTAAAAAGTAGGGATTTGATTGGGCCTGAGGATCGAAGGTTACCTCATAAGTATTAGATCCAGTTGCTTCTATGGAAGAGGGTGGCGCTGTATGTGTTCCTGGTCGTCGAATTTCGTATCGGGATTCCTATTGTGTTGTCAACTAGCGTTGATCGATTGCTAATTGGAGGCCACGCAGCCATGAAAGCTTGATTGAAGGTGCTCGTTACTCTGTACACTTTGTTACAATGGGAGCAATAAAAGAAACAAAAGGAAGCAAGTAAAGGAACTGATATTTTTCATTACAGCTCAGAATTGAAATTGAAGTTTTATATACATCACAAAAGAGAGGGAAAAATGAAGCTTAACAGAAACCTAACTGAAATAACATATCAAGAAGTTGCTATGGTGCCAAGTGGCAGCTATTATACTCTTGAAAAGTATGTCAAGAAATAAATCGCATAATACGATGTTTTGTGTAGAGAGGTGCAAACCCAAAAAGAGGTGGTGGCATACACCTTGTGATATGGGAAGAGATAACAAAAGCCAAGTCGAAAAAAGGGCTCGGGTTTAGATGCATGGAGGATATGAATGAAGCTTTCCTCACTAAACTTGGATGGAGCAAATCACGATGCGTAAGAATGCCTCACTCACATTCACATGGTGTGGATTTGTCAAATCAGCCCCTCTTCTCGCTAAAGGGACATGCAGATCAATAGGCAATAGAACTAGAACGAACTTCTGGCAAGAGCCATGGTTAGGCTCGACTCCCCTATGTGAGGTGACTTTAAGCGGCATCCCTAAATTAAAGGTGACCAACATGCTAAAGTCGTCGAATACTAGGATCATGGTGGAGGTTGGAACTGGGACAGACTTAGAGGGATACTACCACAGCGCTGGATTACTAAGCAACAACGAGGATGATGATGACGACCTCTGTTGGGCTCCAGAACAATCAGGAAAGTTCTCTATTTGTTTTGCATATATATAACTTGAAACGAGCACATGAGGAAAATAATGATCATAAAGATTGGATTAGAATCTGGAGGCTGAGAGTCCCAAATCGGATATGCACTTTCCTCTACCTCGTAAAACAGGGCCGCATAATGACGAATATAGCAGAACTGAAGAAGAGGCTTCACTAGTCACTACCAATGACCACTGCAATTTCTGTAGGAATGAGATGGAAAGCCTAGATCACCTCTTTCACCTATGCCCAAAAGCTATTCAAGCCTGGATGCTCGATCTCTGGCCAGGAACGCAAGGCTCTCAACACCTCAACAACTTTAACGGACTAGCTTTCTTGCAATATCAACAAGATAACGAAAGTAGTAATGGGGGTTGAGGAGAAAGATTCTCTGTAATAATATGGTGGATTTGGAAATGGGGAAAGGAACGTGTCTTCAATCAGAAGGAGGACCCAATTTGGGTAGTTTCTCAAAATATCTTGGAACCTGCAGTGCTTTTGAAGCAGAAACTTGCGGTGTTCTAACTGGAATCAAAATGGCAAAGGAACTTGGAGCTGGAAAAGTGATCCTAGAAAGTGATGCACATGAAGTCATCAGTGCATTAAGGCTGAAAAAAGAAACATGGGAAACAGGGACAATTTGTTAAACTCCTAGAAACATATTTGTTAAACTCAATTATCCGGTTGTTGTAGTGAAAATCCTTTTCATGGATAAATTCAGTCATATGGTTAGAGTATAGGTTTTAGCACCATCAAAAAGGGAAAAATTGTTAGGAACACTTTGTGACTAGATTTTGATGATACCAATCTTAGGAGTTTAGACCCCTCAATTTTTTTATGTCTTACAATTAGGTCGAGTTCTTATTATGTTCAAATTGTTACTCGAATGGTTAACCAGAAAGAAGGTAACAAGCACTCATGGACATCACCTCGTGATAACCTCATTCAACCCGAGATGTTATCTATCAACGATTCGTGATCATCAACAACTAAGACTCGAACACCTGAAGACTCGAAGATGAAAGCCGAGAGGTTGCAAAAGACCTAATCATAGAAGGGTCTACCTCTTGTGTTACCAAAGTTGAATGATAAAGAAAGATCATTCGAGGAGTTTTGGGACGAATGGTAAAGTCAACCATTCGTGTTTGAGCAACAAAGGAACGAGCCGTTAAACAACTCGATAGGACAATGCAAAGACATTCTTTGAGCGAATGTAGTCCAAAGCCCTAAATGTGGGAAGATATGTCTTGGACAAACTGAGTCCTAGGAATAGATCCCTATGTCAACTATCATTAAATGCTATGTCCTTTTGTGCAGTATTATAGGACAAAATGTTAGCACACTTTATGGACCAACAGCTAAAATAGTACTGACACCCTCATACGTTCAATACCCCGTGGTCTCTACTCATTAGTCAATAGGGTTTTGAAATTTTTCCTTCCCCTCCAACATGACAAAATTTCACACCTATAAATACCCCATCTCACACAGAATGCAGTGTCGGTCTGAAAAATTTCAAAGTGCTATAAGCTTGAGAATCATCTAGTTCTAAGTGACAAGTTTGAGAGAGACATTTTACATGTGCTATATCCAGATTTCCAAGAGGACTTGAGCTACTTCATCTTTCATACTTAGATTTCAAGAGCCAAGCTTCTCAATTGGACGAAAAAGAAATTTACATCTTCATCAAAGTTCACCACTTGGATAAGTAGTTAGAGGCGGAGTAGACTTGGTGAAGTCGAAAAACATGTATTGCAAGATTGTGTCCGGCTTTTTGACAAGGAACAATCTTTGAGTGGTTGTTGTACTAAGAAGATAGTACAAACCTTCACGTGTTTGTGACTTGTGAAGTAGGGTGGAGTTGGCTTTGTAACAACCGAACCACTATAAATAAAAAATAAAAAATAAAAAAAAAACCCTCTCTCTATGTTACTTACGCACTGCATTACATTTGCATCCCATATTTCACACTCTCAAACTTAAGATTTTATCTACCAAACACTCGTGCAAAGAAAATAAAAAAGGGTAAACTTATTTCCACTGTGCATATAAAACTCTGAGCGAGTTGTTAAGTCTTTACACTTAACGATTCGCATACCAACACTAGAAGGAAAAAACTACACAAGGAAATGAAGTAATATATAGAAATTTTCCCAGACATAGCAACACAAATATTTTGACAATAATTACAGCCAATCACAAAAAAAAGTAACATGTAGTAAGCTTACTCCTATTAACTTTCATGTAGATACACTTATCAACAACATTTTGTACAAACTATAAGATGTAATGCTACTATTAAATGTAATGTATTATAACACTGTCAGAAAGCTTGTTCCAATCCATATATTGACTTATTTACTTCCATACCAAGTGTTCATGTGTATATATATATATATATATATATATATATATTCATATGCGCCCTGTTGCTTCGGTACGGTCATGCGGCCTTTTCTACGTCGTCCGATTTCATTAATCTAACTGTAATTTGCGTATGTTTAAGTGAGGTGAGGTTATTATGGTAATTTTAGTATCTATATTACGTGAATTGAAATGGTGCATTTTAGTACATGGTGTGGTGCGTTTTAATACATGCTATGGTGCGTTTTATTACATATGTTAGTGCATTAATTGTGTTGTGGAATGGTGTGTTTTAATCTATCTGCTGGTGCATTTTCATACGTAGAATGGTGCGTAACTGTGTTGTGGAATGGTGTGTTTTAAATTTTAATACGTCCTCTGGTGCATTTTAATATGTAGAATGGTGTGTACTTTAACACATGTGTTTCTAATAAGTGTGTTGTAGAATGGTGTGTTTTAATCCATCCTCCGGTGCATTTTAATACGTTGAATGGTGTGTATTTTAACACATGTCTACTATACTAATAAGAGCCAAAGAGAGTTAGGCCTAAAATGGGTAGAAAAAATGGCGGTCAAATTATTTAATCAAATGAATGGTTCAGATGAATTACTTAATCAAATAGATGGTTAAGATAATTCAGATTAATATTATTAATAGAGATTACCTAATTTAACCTTACTTTTATGATTATCCATTAAGTTTTCCGTTAAATATTCTCTTCTCCGTTAATATTCCGTTAACTTTTAACTTACCCATTAATTTCTATAAGAAAGGTCTTAGGTTCGAATCTCATCTCAATCAAATTTGACATAATTAAATAAATTAGTAGCTACAACAAAAAATGATACATATGTATTTCTTTAATTTAGAATTATGTGTCTACAATACCTTTATTTGAAAAAATTATTCATTATCAAAAAATTAAATAAAATAAGAGAAATAATTTCAATAGTTATATTGTCTTTATTTTCTCTCATGCAAAAATTCTTTACATTCAAATTTCTCAATTGATATTCATTACATTGTCCATTATCTTATTTTTACAATATCTTGTAATTAAATATCAAAGTTATAATATAAAATAATGTTATATATTTATTTACCAAGTATTTTATTAATACTATGAAAAAAAATTTTAAAATAATTTGAAGCTAATTATATTAACTACTTGGAGATTGGTTGACAAAGAGAGTACTCAAATAATAACCCGACAAATTGAAGTGGAATCACTCTATTTTACTCGTATTGAATTAAATAAATTAGTAGTTACACCAAAAAATGATACATATGTATTTCTTTAATACCATGAAAAAAAATAAAAAAGAATAGTTTGAAAACAATCATATTAATTACTTGGGGGATTTGTTGACAATGAAAGTACTCAAATAACCCATTACCCTGCAAATTGAAGCGAGAAACTACCTTTTAATATCTTTGGAATACATAATATTTTAAATTTTCAAATTTTTATTAATTTATTTAATTTTTCTCTTAAACTGGGGATTATTTATCCACAATAACTCATTCAACAATAATGGTTGAACCAAATGAACCCCAAGCAGAACACCTAAAGGAAAGTCCATAGCTCCTATATCATAATCTCATTGCATGACGTCGTCATCTATGCTACCAACAATATCCGAATTGCAAATAACACACTACCTACAAAAAGGAAGAGAACAAATAGTAAAGATGAAGACAATGACAATGTTACTCAAAAGAGAATTAAGAACCACTTAGAAAAATTCAAATTAAAAGTAGTATTTATTTAGACTATTATTTTTAGACCAAATATTTAGACTATCGATTTTACAAGGTTGCAAACATTTATTTTAGTAATAGTTATAATGGATTTTCTATATTATCTTTGATTCATATACTTTGAGTTAGATATTTAAATAAAAAAATTCGACATTCAATTACCCATGTATAAACTTCTATATAATCTTGCATTGATATACTTTCAAATATTTATTTAAATATAAACATTGGGCATTAACCCATTCGCGCAATGAGCGTATAAAACTAGTTTTCTAATAAGTGTAATAGTGCATGTTTATAATCTGGGATGTGAATTTTCAATAAGTGGAATTGTGCATTTTAACACACAATTGTGGTGCATTTTAATACGTAGAATGATGCATATTTTAGCACATGTTTTCTAATGTGTAAATAGTGTATGCTTATAATCTGACATAAGGCACGTTGTGGTACATTTTAATACGTAGAATGATGCATTTTATCATGTATACTGATGAACTTTAAGTGAATAGGTGCATTTGGTTATAGTGTGGAATGATGTGTTTTATTGGTCCTCTGGTGCATTTTAGTATGTAGAATGATGTGTTTTGTAACATATATATATATTGCGCGTTGATTTGATGACTTGATCTAATCTAATGGCTGAGAATAGGCAGCACGACCACACCTAATGACCAGGCCACACATCAAAGAAAAAAAAAAAACTTTCTAAAATACTTTGTTAAATTGGAAAATTGAAAAATCCATCTTTCAAAGTGTAATGTTATCCACCTCTCCTAATCTTCCCGACACATCACTTTTTCATTGGATGGTTTAGTCTTTGGTAACAAATTAATGGAGTCAACCAATTCATGATACCCAATGGTTATAAGTCATGTCAGGAAAGATTTTAAGAGGGAAAAATTTTGGAGGGAAACAAAGTATTTTTCTTTTCCAAATAAATAAAAAGGCTAAAAACCACATCTTCACTTTGTTCATTTTTTGTTTTCCATTTTCTTACCAAAAGCACCCTTATTTTTTGTTACATGGAAAACCTGAATGTGTCAATGTGTTTGAACAACTTACTTGTCAGATGTGCAGACAATAGCATATTTAACACAACAAAAGCAAACAACTTACTTGTAAGATGTGCAGACAGTAGCAGATTTAACACAATAAAAGTTACAAAATTAAACTAGAAGATCAAAGAAGATAAATCTGTATAGGCTATGAAACGNACTAATGTTCGCAAACAAGCTCATTTATGTTCGTTTAGTAATGTTCGCGAACAAGCTCGTTAATTGTTCGTTTAATAATATTCGCGAACATTTTCACAAACATATATAGTTGTGCTGTTTGTTTGGTTATGGTTTGTGAACGTAGATTATGTCTTGTTCACGAACAAATTATGTTCATGAATATGTGCAAGTGTTTGGTAATTAAGTATTCACGAACCTCTTCATGAACGTACACGAACATGTTTGTGAACGTGTTCGCTAATGTTAACAAACACATTCCTAAATGTGCTCGTTAACATTAACGAACACGTTCGTGAACATGTTCGCAAACAAACACTAATATAATGAACGCTTAACAAACGAACACGAACATGATTTTCAAAAATCTTAACAAACGAATACGACACGGACACTCCAAAAACCTTAACAAACAAACACGAATAACCTCCATTTGTTTATGTTCGGTTCGTTAACAGCCCTAGCCAAACCCCCTGGCAAATTATTGTGTCGATCATGGTCCACATAGCTGTGTGAACCATGAATGTAATATACATTTTTAATATACTAAAAGTATATTATTTGTGTATTAAGTGTACATTATTTGATAATATATAAAAAATTATGTACTTTTAAATAATGTATTTTATGTATACAAAT
This sequence comes from Ipomoea batatas, assembly GCA_002525835.2. Classification (NCBI taxonomy): domain Eukaryota; kingdom Viridiplantae; phylum Streptophyta; class Magnoliopsida; order Solanales; family Convolvulaceae; genus Ipomoea; species Ipomoea batatas. Next base: position 39,948,679 of record CM008343.1, read on the forward strand.
AATGTATTTTTAGTATATTAAAAATGTACTTTTTATTTAAGGTTCTAGTGTATAGTACACGTGATGGTGATCGAGAATGGAGGTGTAATGTCGATCCACTGGGAATTGATGGGACTACAGCGTCTACTTGAATGTTTGCTAGGTTCTAGTCATCAAAGTATTGAAATCCATAAGGATCCAAACAAGCATTGGTTTAAGGTGTGAGTAAAATTAGATGTTTTTGGGTAGTTGGATAAGGGAAAGCAATTTTAAAATAAGAAACTTCAATTGGAAAAGATGGGTTAGACAAGAGGTATTGCTCTATTGATGCATTAACAACTTGAAATTGGGAGAAAAATCAATCCACCTACGGTTTTGAGGCAAATGCACTAATAAATCATAATCTAGTCACATTCATAGTAAAACAAGGATTAGAATAAGGATTGTCTTACTTTCGTGGTGTATCAACCCAAGTTTTTGAAAAACAAAAGCATATTTTAGCCCCAATTTATTACCCCTATTTTCATAGAAGGAAAATGAGTTTGAAATTGGGAAGGCTAAAGTCTTTCATCCAACTTTCATTGAGATGAAAGACTCTACAAACACAAGCAACAATTGCTACGTATCAATTATCACAAGAGAAATCAAGACCCAATTCAAACTCAAGAACCCTAGGTGGTTTGTTCTTCCCCTTTATGCAATAACTACATTTCTAGCATCAATAGGAGCAATAACACCCTAATCTAACTCATAGGAAACATAAACATAGCAAATCTAAGAAAGGAAATCATAAACATAGCAATAAATGAAAAGAGGAGAGAAAGAAAGGAAATAGAAACTTCTTTATTAAATGTAGAGGAAGAGTTGGTAGAATCCACTCCAAATCAACAAAATAAAGCCTCCAATGTGTATCTAGGTGTAGATCTATGCTATTCTAAGCTACAATAGCTATAGGAGTGAGATAGAATAATTCTAAGCTAGCTAGGGTTCGGAACTAACAAAATTACAGCTGAAAAATGCATAAAACAGAACAGTATAGAATTGAAACGGCCCCTACACGGCCCGTGTAGGGGGTCGTGTTGGTGACGCGGAACATTTTTCAGGAGAGGTCTACACGAGCACCGGCATGGCCCGTGTGGGTGCCCATTTCTTTTCTTCCATTTTGCATCGTGCTCCATTTTGCGCTCCGCTGCTCCACTCCCTCCTTGAGTGGGATCCTATGCTACCAAAATTGGTCCAATGCAATCCAATATGCTTCCTTTGCTACTCGTTGTGGAGAATTTCACCTATAAATACAAAAACACACAAACGAGTAATAAATTCTACTCAAGTATTAACACTTAGCTAACAAAAATAGATAAAATAGGGGGTAAAAAGGTGTTTAGAAATAGAGCTATCAATTCTCCCACACTAGAACTTTTGCTTGTCCTCAAGCAAAGACTAATTAATTAGGACAAGTCACTTTCCAAGCTATGAACATTAATTAATTACACTTTCTCCCTGTACAACCAAACAACCTAGAAAACAACTCGTGACAACCAAATCGGTTTCAAGAATCATCTCGACCTTACAAATGAGTTCCGTTCTCAAGCCAATAACCAAGCACCAAAATTATTAGATTAGGTGAGGACCTTGTGTGCACAAGTGCTAAGTTGAGATTNAGAAGGCAAAGGTAGCCTTCTCCAAGCGATCGTTTTTGGTCGCCGATTTTTCCCGAGTTATTATCAATGATGGTGTTCAATGGTAGATGATGGCAGTCAACAATGACATTTTTACTAGTAACGGGTTGGTTACTATTAAATTAGACTTATTTGACTGATTTTAATAAGTTGAAGTACTTAATTGCACCTTACAAAAGTTCATAAACCTAATCTAATTGTACTTTTGTATAAAATTGAAGGTGTATTTGACTTTATTTCCTAATATGTATAGTGAAAAACGTGTGGGATAAATTTTTTTTTTTTTTTAATACAACTGACCCTATTACATTGTAGCTGTTGAAGCACAAAGAGTCAATTTCGATATCTACTCCACTGAGGCTCGAACTCATGACCTTTCATTTGAGGGAGGCCACTACATGCAATTTGAGCACAAGGTGCTTGGCGAGCTGCCCACATTAATCATGTTTAACTGGAGAAATGTGCAACATGTTTTTTGCTTGTAAGTTGACCGTTAGTACACAAGATAAATGTAGATTTTTTTATATTTAAATAGCCTTATATTTATTCCTACCATTAGGGTTGTTAAAACGAGCCAAACTTTGACATGTATGTTTAAGTCATTTAAAACCCAAGTTAAACAGGTTACCCGGCCGCAAAGGAGGCACTTACCTGGCTCAAGAATCATTTTGTGTTGCATGTCATTATTGAGTCTGATTGTTTGAATTTTTTGTTTTAATTTTAATTCTCTATCTGTAGACTATTCATATGTTGGTTTACTTATTAAGCAATGTGGTTTGATTGCTAGTGACATTGGAGACGCAGTAGTCTGCCATGTCAAGAAGTCAGCGAACCATGTGGCTCATGTGTTAATACCCGGCTGATTCTTCCCCTGTCTCTATTGTGTGGGATTCTATCCCCTAATTGTATTTTTTATTTATTGTTAGGTTGAATTTAATGAAGTTTCCTTTGATTTTCAAAAAATAAAAAATAAAGAAGTCAACATTCTTGATGGAATAATATAATATACCTTATTATTATTATTATTTATAATAATAATAATAGTAATGGTCAAAGCAAGGAGTCCAACCAAGAAAATAGGGAAGTGTACGGGAAGTTATAACTGTGCAAAAACACATTATTTAAAGGCTCAGGAAGATCAAGCAAGGGGATCCAGACTCATTCTCTTCTACATATAATCTCTCCTTACCTTTTCCTTCTTCTTCCTCTTTCATTCTACAGCCATGGCTGCCCTTGTACATGTACTCCACTCAAACATAGTGAATTTCGGCTTGGCTTAGCCCAAAAAGGCTCGTGGTTTTCACCGTTTTGGTTTCCACGTTAAATATCTTTGTGTTATTGTTGTTGATTCGCTGCAATCACCTCATTAATATTCTTCCTTTATTTATTGGGTTTAATGATTCGGGACACCCCGGGTTAATTAAATCCATCAATGGTGCTCTTGTTGAGAACTGATTAAACACTCAAGTTTAATTTGCTCTCCATCTCAAATCTCATATCTCTAACTCTATTGTTTAGTGTCATTGTTATTCAAAAATATTACCATCATATCAAGAAGTTTCAACCATATGCATGGCTATGTTGAACGTACAGTCCAATGATGTAGTTTTAAAAATATTACCATCCTGCCATCCTATTGTCATTTTCCCAGCGCCTTTTAGTAACAGTGAGCAGTCCAACAACGGCAGGCAACCCACGGTGACGGAGCATGCCTTAGGCGCTGCAGCGCGGATCGGATAACAGATGGGGAGGCGAGGTGGTGCCGAGAGCAGCACCGTGAGGGGCTGCGGTTCCAGTTTGAGCTCCAAAGCTGTGCAGCGATGCCATGCGCCCATCCGGTGGCACTTGTCCACCGCTATGTTGGTGTTTTGGCTCAGTGTATTAGCTGCGTTTAGACATGAAAAAGTGGCCATGTCTGGTGTTTGGCGCCCTGCGGAGTTGCGGCTCACGTTTTGGCGGCCGATTGTTGTCTCGGCTGATGCAATTCGGGCGATTGGCAGTGCATGGAAGGGTCACTGGCCACACTGTGGAAGATAATGGCGAGTTGGTCTAGGTTATCCACCGCATACGCTGGCGTCTCCCAGTCGGCTAGGAAGGGATGAAAGGTTACGGTGATCTCTCTTTTTTTCCTTGGCGTCCAGTGCTGATCTTCATGCTCATGTTGCAGTATCCTAAGAAATGGTCTCAACTCTTTCAAAAGTAAGGCCAAGGAACAGGGAATGTGTGATATATGCAAAGAAGATTCTAGTTGTAGGACAGTAGCTTGCATTTCCGCAATGTAAGCAAGAATTAATCTCTCCTACCAAATTGTGTTTGAGTTGATGGAGGTCGCCTTTGCGTAGAATTTCCGGGGAAGATGAAATTGACGCACACTGCACACTGGTAGGGAAAGATAGGGGCAGTTCCTATTCCAGATTATCTTCCCATATATATATACATTATGAAAAGATAAGTATTGTTATTATTATTATTATTGTTATTATCATTATTATTATTTAACTAACTTATGTGACCAACCACTAATTTATTCGAACTGCGACATAATTTGGCAAGCTCTGTGCTACTGCCTACATAATATGATATGGGACGCTCTGTGTTACCAATTGTATTGTATGGCAAGCCATGTGCTTCCACCTAAATTATAGGGTAATTAAGCTCCGCGCTACCTTCTAAATTACACGGTAAGCTCCGTGCTACCTCTTACAACCATTGTTACAATGGATAAGTTGGTGTTGGTCACAATAAATTAAAGGAAGATAGGGTTTCCGAACCTATCTTCAATTTTAATTTTGTATTTAAATAAATACTGGTTACATGACCCACTAATCATGAATTATTCAACATGCAGGGAATAATTATTATGCACGCTTATTAGGTGCTCCGTGCACTTGACCGTCATTATGATCTTCAATGCTCTGAGCGGGGAAGGTCAAAACTTTGGTGCTCCGTGCACAAACATGTAGTCCAAACTACACCCGTCACACTCCCAAGTGTTGTGGTTTGGCTCATCGTGTACTAGCTTTCTACTTTCTTATGCCGATAAATACTCACCACTAAGAAAGTGGGGGACTCTTGATGGAATAATATAATATACCTTATTATTATTATTATTATTATTATTATTATTATTATTATTATTTATAATAATAATAATAGTAATGGTCAAAGCAAGAAGGAGTCCAACCAAGAAAATAGGGAAGTGTACGGGAAGTTATAACTGTGCAAAAACACATTATTTAAAGGCTCAGGAAGATCAAGCAAGGGGATCCAGACTCATTCTCTTCTACATATAATCTCTCCTTACCTTTTCCTTCTTCTTCCTCTTTCATTCTACAGCCATGGCTGCCCTTGTACATGTACTCCACTCAAACATAGTGAATTTCGGCTTGGCTTAGCCCAAAAAGGCTCGTGGTTTTCACCGTTTTGGTTTCCACGTTAAATATCTTTGTGTTATTGTTGTTGATTCGCTGCAATCACCTCATTAATATTCTTCCTTTATTTATTGGGTTTAATGATTCGGGACACCCCGGGTTAATTAAATCCATCAATTCTCTCAATCTCTCCTCTTCGACAGCCTCTCGATGTGTTTCACAGTTTCACTCTCAGCCTCACTTCCTCTCAATTGACAATTTATACGTGGACCATAGCATTGTAGACCTTGAATCAAAATGACGTCGTATTGATATATAAAGTTTAACAGATTCTGTAGTTTCCAGTTTCTCATGTTTCAACACAAATTTTAATTTATTATAGATACAAAATCAATATTCTTAATATACAAAATTCCATAACACAAGACACNAAAGCATACAAATCACACACCTTAAGAAGGAAAATCACGCACCTTAAGAAGAAAATTACGCAGCTAAAACCACCACACAACCACATGAAAAACACCCCACCGCACGAGAACTGAATTATATATATATATATATATATATATATATTTATTTATTTATTTATTTATTTATTTATTTATTTATTTATTTATACTTAATGTATAATAATATAATTGCACAATATTACTATATTTTTTAATAATTATTATCGTAATTAAGAAATTAATTACACAAAATCTAAGGCAAATTAACATTGATGTCTGCATGTACCATAAAAAAGGTACATTTTTAAGATACTAAAATTACATTATTTCTGTACTGGATGTACATTATATAAAATAATGTACTTTCTCTAAATACAAGATAAATTTTTAATATATTAATAGTGCATTATTGTGTATTGAATATACATTATTTGATAGTATACAGAATAATGTATTTTCAGTATTCAAATAATGTATTTTATGTACACAAATAATGTACTTTTATTTATGGTCCACACTCCTGTTTTTTCGTCATTTGATTGATCAAAAACCACTCTATCAGAGCGAAGTTGTTAGTAATCTTTACAGATCAAAAACCACTCTATCATAGCGAGGTCGAAAATAATCTTTACACCCTATATATTTTTAGATACCTTGGCGAAGTTGTTAGTAATTTATAATGAGAAATAAAGTTATGTGGTTGGTCAATTAGCCTAATAAGTATCTCAACTACTTGGCCCATCTTTGGAACAGTTATGCCATGGACTCGAGTCCAGGGTCATAATAGGATCAAACCCCGTGCCTCTCGCATGTAAAGTAAATGCTCTACCATTTGATCTACATCCATATTGACACTTTTATAGTTAAAATGCAATCTGTATTGACACTTTTGTAGTCAAAATGCAATAATCTATATCTAATATAGAAAGAAGTA
>CM008343.1:40048248-40071200 GCA_002525835.2 Ipomoea batatas
GGCATTAGTCATTAAGAGACCATAAATTTCATTTACCGAACTAAAATAACCAAAATTTATATTGTTTCATTCCTTCAATTCACCAAATCAATTAAACAATACTATATTTTACTCTTTTTTTTTAAAAACATGTATATACGCTCGTTTTCTTTTTTGAAAACGAAAACTAACGTATATACATGTATATATGTTAATTTTCTAAAGACTGACATATATACTCTTTCTATGTTTCTTAAAAAAAAAAAGAAAAAAGAACTACATGGATATATATGTTTGTTGTGATACAGAGGCTATGCAACTATATTAGTATTATATTCTTTCAACTTAGCTTGAAACGAAAAATGTTAAATTATAATTTTTTAGAGTTTAAATTAAAAATAAAAACCATTTGTAGTTTTGTGGAGTCGTTACCGTTTATTGGTTACGGAATTAAAATTTGTGCTTCCATTCCTCTGTATGAACTTTTTGAAAGGAGTTAGAAATCATTATGGTGCTTATTATTCTCTGAAACTAAAATAATATTTTTGAGACAAATAAATAAGGAAGGGCATTATATGTATATATTCTATATACTAAAATTAAGTTCTATATTATATAACCCTAAATAAATAAAACTATCTTTTATATATATATATATATATATATAACACGCAAGGCTTAATTCCATAATTAAGTTGATTATTATATATATAAATAAGCCGTATATAGAATCTATATATAATAACTGTAATTTTGTTGAAATGGAAATAAAATATTGAAGGTACGTACTAATATTGGTCTTGTTTGGTAAATAATCAATCTATCAAAAATCTTAATTCAAGTTTATGAGTTTCTTCCAATCAAAAAGTGTATGTTTGGTTAAACAATTTTAGTTATAATAAATTAAAAAGTTGTAATTTCATATTAAGAAATGAAAGATTCAAGTTCATGACCACCACTGCCACCCATCGTCCCATCAGATCCAAACACAATTATATTACCACTTGCATTTGTAATTTCATATTAAGAAAGTAATAAAATTGTGTTTTAAAGTTGAGTAATAATTATTCCAATCCATCCATTCTAAAAGTTGTTAAAACACACATAAAATATAGATTGTATTAGGAAGATCTTGTGTGACTGATTTGACCGAGATAACTATTATTACAAAATCTCCCTCTCAAGATTATACTAAACTTAAGGTTCGCTCACCAGCTAAAATTAAGAAGATTAATAAATCGCTTGTATTAAGAATCGAACTTGGAATCCTGATTATCAAGAATCAAATTTAGAATATTGATTATCAGGTAAACATCATGACAAATTTGGTTACACCTTCAATAACTTGGTGAATTGATTCTACACCTTCAATATTCATTTGTTTGTTTGTTAAAAATAATAAAAGGTTGAATTTCTGCTAGTGATTTCAGTAAGAGTTAATAATGTTCACGGTTTTTATTCATGAATTAATTTTGTTATATATTTAAATTGATATTTCAGAGCTGCAGTAACAGCAGACTATATTTATCGATGTGTTTTTACATTTTTTTTAGCATACTGAGCTATCTCTCTATAATTTAATCGTTTTTGGAAGTAAAATAAACTAGGTTTAGGTTTGGATTTTTTTATTTGTCACCGGTAAAATCACCTTAATTAGCAAAAAGAATTTATAGAGATGCTTCATTCATTTCTCGCTTTGATTGTCCAGCTTGGGTTACTATCTCACATGTGTATAATCCAACAAAAGTGTTCAAAGCCCTTCTTCGTTCTCTTGCCCTATGGGTCCATGAAGAAACTATGAAGCTAGCAACAACGAATTGGATAAGATTGTTTACAAATGTCTAAAACATCAAAGTATTTGATCATAATGGATGACATATGGACTATAGATGTTTGGTGTGATTTGGAGAAATGTTTCCCATACGATAACCATCAAAGTCGAATTTTGTTGACCACTGGACTCAAATATGTTGCTGATTATTGTTATTTTTTTTTGAATACTACTAACTCTATTAGAATGCAGTATCTGTTCATAACTACTTTCTCAACCTTAACCTATTGAAGCAAACCCACCACCTCACATATAAAGGGAAGGATTTGATACCACTGGACTACAAGGTCCTTGGCATTTTTTAAAATACAATTTAAGCAATTTCATACAAATCATTGCTAATCATGAGTGTCTTAATTAATAGCCAAATATTAAATGATAAACCAATTAATTAATTAGTTACACGCACATGCAAATGCTACATTTAAGATTAACAGCATTTCCTCCCAGATGCTGCGCTTTGTCGGGTTGGGATGTGAAAGGCTCTTGGGGTTATGGATTCATCTTTTGAGAAGAAAGATTAACAACATTTGTGTGATAAATTGATCGAATATTTGAGAATACAACCCAGGGAAGCGCCACTGTGAAAGTTATTGTAATCAAGTACTTATTGCAATAAATATAGTAGTTTTATTCTCCTTTGTTACTTTTTATTCACTCCCATGAAACTAGTCCTAGCACGATGGAAATTAATTTTTTTTTTTTTTTTGTCAACAAGAAAAACTTGTAGTAGATTAGTTTTTTTTTTTTTTTTTTTTTGAGCATTTGTAGCAGATTAGTTATTATCCAATAGTATGCACGAGTTAATCTTTGCTCTTATACAATAGCGGACAAACCACGTAGGTAACCCAAATATAGTACTCCATCTGTCCCATTTTATGTGTCTGGTTTGGTTAACGAGACTTAACTGAAATTATTTTTAGTTTCTAATTCAATTTTTCATAATATTAAGTTTAATATTAATATACAAAATTTATATATTTAGAAACTACACTAAAAGTACTATTAAACACACACAAAAAACAAGTAAAAATAATTAAAAAAAATAAACAAAGAATAAATAGTTGATTTGACCAATGAATACTAAGTATGGGAGATAAAATGGTAACTAATTAACAAAATTATATTAATTTATTAATTAAGTAATTAAACCGGCCAGTTGCAAACTCAAAAGCGAATTGAAACAACTAAAAATACATAACCAACAGAGGAGACGTACTGCTGCTGTGAGAATTAGCAGTCCAATAATAATCTAAATAAGCTTTTGAGCATATTATTATTTCACAGACATTATTATTATTATAGGTAAAGTTAGCTACCTAGCTAGGGCCTAGGAGGTGGCATGCTTCTTAACGCCGCTTGGTTTGGCCTTAAAGAAAAACTGGACGGGTTGAATAATGCCCACCCCCACCCCCAAACGGCTGTTGAAGCCATCCTTTATGAACCCAATGGCATAGCAAATTGGCACATTAGGCAGTGGAATTGTTATACAATAATAGATCGTATATCCATACTCTTCTCGACTGAGCTGGAATTGGACGGCCTTAGCCGCTGGATCTGTTGTGACGATTTGCGAATTGGTATCGCTGCCTTGTGCCATACCCCAAGTGGTGTCTCCGGCACATGATGATGAACTATTATCAAACTTGACGGTGTAAAAAGTGTTTTCCATGACGAAGGCTGATGATGAGTTGGAAAAGACGATTGGCAAGCCGTCGACGAGGGGTTGGTCGAAGAGGGTGCACTGAATGACGTCGTGGGGGCATGAAGTTTCATTCTTCAGGTCTTTTAGGCACAGTCCCTCCAGGATTAAGGTGCCCTTGAAGAGAGCGTAGTAGGGTTCCCCGATTTTGAGCTCTTTGCCTTCCACGTCCACCACAACATCTGAAGACGCCGTAAGCCGTCTTGACGACAAGGCCAAGGGGACGACGACACAAAAGGTGACGAAAAGAAGCAGAACAACAACACCCTTCATTTTTAATTTCCTCACGACTCACGACTCACGACTCACGACTCACGAATTGAAATGAAATAGTTTAAACTTGGTATTTAAAGGCCCATCAACTCAATTTTTTACTAACAATTAAATTGCTTTTTTTTTTTTTTAAAAAAAAAAAAAAGTTGCAGTTAACATTATTAGTACTATATAATTTCCGGGGTCGAGTATCGATGTCATGAATTACGCGTGTATTCATATTTTATGTCAATTTATATTATGGACTTCACGGTGCACTGTGGACCTTGGTCCAATATACAGAATTTGAATTCATAAAGTACATAATTCATATTTATAATGTACAAAATTATATAGTTGAGCACACATAATACACACACATAAACACGATATTCTAAAATAAATATATATAAAGCATGTGTTTTATGTTAGGAAGCCCACACACCCTTTAGAAGCCGTTTGGGCATTGTAATTAAAATATTAAAAATATGGGGGGATTTGGGAATTTGGCCTAGCTAGGGTTGTGTAATTAAGAGATTAAGTACGTGGAAGCTGAAATGGGTTGAGGGATCTAATTAACACGGAGATGTGTAATTAAAATATTAATTATGTGGAAGGTCACATGGGTTAGGTAATCTAACATGGAGATGTAGTGCAATTCAAATATTAATGGATCACACTTAAATCAATCAAGCCATGTGAGGATTATGTATACAGGAATCAAAACGATAAATAAAAAAAAATAAAAAAAATTAAACACATGAATCATGTTGTACGTTTTTTAGTATGCATACGACCTACTTTAAATGTGTGCAAACACGTAAATTGGTTTGTGCATTTTACTGAGCGCCCCAATGTTGCGGAATAATATTGAGCACAGTGCATATCCGTCCATGAGTGTGTGCAATAGAAATCATAGTAGTGTGTAATAATGCGACCAAAGGATGTGAAGCAATACGACCCTATCTACACTGTGTGCTTACTATCATGCATTTTGGTATAACATTGTGTGCAATATTTTTATTTTTATATAGTAAAACCTTTCTAGTTATATACAGTTTTTAGTATGCATATCACCTACCATTAGTGTGCGCAAAATCACAAAAAGGTGTGAAATTATCGAGGAGGTGAGTGCAAAACGTTGTAGAACACAGTGTGCACGTGTCCCTTAAAGCACACACGAAATTAAAAGAGATTTCTAGTGATTTTGTATATATAACCACTCTTAAATCAATCAAGCTATGTGAGGATTATGCATGTATACTACCCACACCAACACCCGCTTATATCATCTGCTGAGCATATTCGAGAAGAGAAGGGAAAGTATGGAAATGACGAATTTAAAGTTATTATTTTCCAATTTGATTTCTAGATACTTTTTATCTTTCAAAAATGTTGAAATTATTATTGTTATTTTTGTAATCCTTAATTTTCTTAATTTAAATCCAACTTTTATTTGAATTTATATGATTAATTTCTAAACCATATATGACTCATGTTTTGTTTTTTGGATACACAGATCTCCAAGTGCTTGTATCATCGCATAAAATGGGTGCTAAGCGGTTTGGGCATTGTAATTAAAATATTAAAAATATGGGGGGATTTGGGCATTTGGCGGCCTAGGGTTGTTTAAGAGATTAAGTATGTGGAAACTCACATGGGTTGGGCCGGAATTGGGGGATCTAATTAACATGGAGATATGTAATTAAAAGATTAAGTATGTGGAATTCACATGGTTTTTTTTTAATTTATTTTTTGATTACTTTCTAACTTGTTGGAGCACAAAGAGTCAATATGGTTTTCACTGCGCTCGATCTCATTACCTCATATTTAGGAGAGTCACTACATGTCACTTGACCATAAAATCATTTAGAAGGTCACATGGGTAGGGGATCTAACATGGAGCGGGCTTGGAGGATTTAATTAACATGGAGATATGTAATTAAAAGATTAAGTATGTGGAAGGTCACATGGGTTAGGGGATCTACCATGGAAATGCAGTGCAATATTAATGGGTCACACTCAACTCACACTTGTATCATGAGATCGCCTTATGAATTATTATTATTCGTGAGACGGGTCTGGTCTGATCAATAGGTAAATGCAATATTTATACTAAGAAATTTAATATTAATTAGGAAAAAATTGATTGAGTCATCTTTTAAGAGGGTAATGTTATAAGCAACTCACAGAGCTAATTTTACACATATATACTTCAATTCTCATTTTGGTTGACTATAATATTGTATTAGTAGTTGTATAAATATAATTATACATTTTCATTTAATTATATCAAATGTCTTAAATTCTTTTTTTTTTTTTAAATAAACAAACAAACAAATTGGATCGAACCTCGGTAGTAGGGTACCTTGTGCTCAAATGGCGCCTCTTTAACTTTCTTTGAAGAAAGATCACATGATCAAACTTGGGTGGTGTGATACTAACTTGTAATAGATCGAGTCAATAGTACTCAAAAAACAGACAAACAATTTAGCTCTACAAGAAATAATTTTTGGGTCAAACCTTGTAATATATAATGGATTAAATGAATGGGAGCTAATTGCAAAAAAATGTTCATACATTAAGTATAGATCATTCTAATCAGCAGGGTGAAAACATCATTGACTTGAGTTACACCTTCTTACCGCATCATCTTAAACATTGTTTCTTGTCAATTGGGTGTTTTCCAGAAAGATCAAGAGCTTACTGAACATTTTATTGTTGATTTTTAGGTTTCGGAGATTTCTAAAGGTTTTGAGGTCGAAAATGTGGCAAGAGAATCCTTACAATAAGATCTTGTAAATAGAAATCTACAAAGATGACTTGACTCTTGATGGATCATTGAAACTATATCAAATGCATGATGTGTTGCATGAATTGGCCTCGAGAGAATCTGAGAAGGAGAATCTATTATGTCTCAAAAATGATAGCTATATCTTTAGTGTGGGGTTTAGGAGAACTCATCAACTAATAAACTCTTCTGGTATATCTCACCCACGGAGTATCCCAACAAAAATTTGCAGTTACAACTCTTTATTATCTCATACCTGCATCACCTTTTTAAGTTTGCATTTATCCTCCAGTTATGGCTACAGTCAGCAGTTTCATTTTCATTTTAAGTTTAATACTAGAAGTGCCAGACGACGATGCCTATGCGTTTACAGAGTTAATGGGTCTAGTGCATTTGAGATGTCTAAGAAGTTATATTCTACTTTGAAATGAATCCCTTAATATTTGGGGATTACCCCAACTGAAGAATTGAATCTCACTGCTTGGGAGGCCTTACACTGGTTCCACCAAGATCAGTTCATCATATATAATTTGGAGAGCATGCATGCATTTGATTTTTGGATTATAGGAGTTGTACAGAGGAGCTGTTTATGAGAATCCCAAATCTAAGGACATTGTGAGTTGATGAAGGTCGTAAAATTAACCTGAAAAGCAAAGCATTCAATTGGTTCAAAAGCCTTGCTTGTTTATATAAACTTGAAGATTTAGAAGTTCGTGGAAAACTTCTTCATACGGAGTTTAGTACTATTCATTCTACAGGGATTTTGAGCGTAGAGAATATTTTGCCAAATCTTAAGAAATTGAAACTCTTGAATACAAAATTAAATTATTGGAAGAATATGTATGTTGTTGGGATGTTGCCGAAGCTTGAGATCCTCATCTTGGGTTTCAATTAAATAACTTAAATATGATTTAATTTTATTAAGTATTTTAATTTCAAATTTCAAACTAAAATATTTTTTGTTTAAAATGAGAGAAAAAATGACACTTTTGTTTTAATATATATATATATATATAATATAGATTTTTACAATATAAATAATTCCAACCATATACATAATAGTTAAGACAATTATATCTAGAAATTACAATATTTAAATTTTAAATTTAGAATAGCCCATATTATTATTATTATTATTGTTGTTGTTGTTGTTGTTGTTGTTGTTGTTGTTGTTACTGGTACTGTTACTGTTATTGTTACTGTTACTATTATTGTTATTGTTATTGTTATTGTTATTATTACTATTATTATGGAAAAATTGCATCTTTGGTCCCTGAGCTTTAACCAAGTTCCGACTCAGTCCCTGAGTTATGACTGTATCCGGGTTTAGTCCCTCAATTATAAACAAAGTGGCACATTTGGTTCCCAACCGTTAAAACTAACGTTATACGAGAGCCATGTTCCTAACAAGTCATACTAAAGTTATTAAAATGCTTTTAGCATTGAAGAATATTGCAAATAAGAGGCTAAGAAGTGAAAAAATAATGTTGTAAAAGTGGTTTTGATATAAGAAGGATAATAAAATGTGATTTTCCTATTTACCCCTCAAATTTTAACTATTTTTTAATTTTTTCCATTAGTTTTAACAGTTGGGGACCAAATACGCCACTCCGTTTATAACTGGGGGACTAAACTCGGATACGGTCATAACTCAGGGACTGAGTTGTCACTACCACTATAACTCAGGGACCAAACACTATAAGAAAAATGCTCATAGACAACGATTAAAAACCGTTGTCTATTGAGTGTTGTTGAAGCTGGTGTTGTTGAAAGTCACACACATAGACAATGATTTTTAACTGTTGTCTTTTCTAGAATAGACAACGATTTTTTAACCGTTGTCTATTGAGTGTTGTTGAAAGCAGTGTTGTTGTAAGTATTGTACAAAGACAATGGTCTTTAACCGTTGTCTTTTATAGAAACAACAACAGTTTTTAACTGTTGTCTATTGAGTGTTTTTGAAACCGATGTTATTGTAAGTCTCACGAAAAGACAACAGTTTTTAACCGTTGTCTTTTTCTAGAAAAAACAACGGTTAAAACTGTTGTCTATTGAGTGTTTTTGAAACCGGTGTTGTTAAAAGCCACGCACATAAACAACAATTTTTAACCGTTGTCTTTTATATAAAAGGCAACTGTAAAAAACCGTTATCTATTGAGTGTTGTTAGAATCTGTATTGGTAAAAATTATAAACATAGACAACGGTTTTTAACCGTTGTCTTATATATCAAAGACAACGGTTGCCAAAGGCCTTGGGGTCAAGCGGCACCCGGTGTACACTCCCATGTGGAAGGGAGTGGGTTCGAGCCTCAGTGGAGACATCTGTTGACTCTTTGTGCTTCAGTAGGTGGTTAAAAAACATTGTTCTCACATTTATAGACAACGGTTTTTAACCTGTTTTTATTTTAAACATAATATAATAAAAACAATTTATCCAAACACTATAAATACCAAAGCATCATTTCATTAGTACAATCATCTTTTACATGTACATAAAGTATTTCAAAATACACAAAAATTCATCATCTACTTCAAAATACAATGAACAATTCCAATCATCAAGTCTAATATTGTTTACAAAGTTCTAATCAAATGCATTCCTACTCTATATAATTGATACACAATCTGCTCATTCCGAACGCACTAGATCAATATCCATTTTGTCGTAAACAGCTTGTTGGAACTACATGTCAAAAATATATAAATAGTAAATATATAAAAACTTTCCCATTATAATAATTAGCGTAACCACAATATGACTAATTTTATAAAATTAATTAAAGTAATAAAATAATATGATAAAAATCTTACCCGTGCTTGAACAGATTCTTTATCATCAATGGTCTAGCTAGCACATGCTCAATTAAAGTTGTCAACTTCTCATGTAATGCATTCAACTGATTAAAAGCATCTTCCAGAATATGGTCTCTTCTTATTCTGAGCCTATATATGCCTTGCAAAAACAGCATGATTCCCATTCCTTTCTCTGGAAAAAGCAAGCTTTGACTAGGATTTATTAAAAACCATATTAATAGCTAATTTCAATAATTAGACATGTTTTTCATAAATTAAAGTAGAAAAAAACTTGAAGTGGCTAGATCTAGTAAATTGAAGAACGTAAGAGACGTGTCGGTGGGCAAAGACATACCACCTACGGGAATTCCATGTCCATTATGTGGTGACCATCATCCAGCAATAAAATCTGTAAGAGATGTGCTTGTAGGAGGCGTACCTGTGGGCAACGATATACCACCTACGGGAATTCCATGTCCGTTATGTGGTGACCATCATCCAGCAATAAAATTCGTAAGAGACGTGCCTGTGGGCAACGACATACCTCCTACGGGAATTCCATGTCCGTTATGTGGTGATCATCATCCAGCAATAAAATCCGTAAGAGATGTGCCTGTAGGAGATGTACCTGTGGGCAACGATATACCACCTACTGGAATTCCATGTCCATTATGTGGTGACCATCTTCCAACAATAAAGATTGTAAGAGATGTTCCTGTAGGAGACCGTACTTGTGGGCAACGATATACCACCTAGAGGAATTCCATGTCCATTATGTGATGGCCGTCATCCCCAACAATATGAAGCAATAAAGACCCTAAGAGACGTGGCAGTAGGAGACATACCTAAAGGAGACTATCCAGCCCACAGCTCAGGCATTGGCCATCCTCCCAGAAGACTTATACTATGGCATAAGTGATCTGATGGACACAGTCGGTTCTGAATTTCATATTTTTACTAGTTGGGATGATGTAATTTGTTGTATCTCTATATAATTGCAATGCATATTGTGATATGATGACAATTATATTTGACTTACTGCATAAATCTAGCTCGTTTTCATAATACTTGAAGAAATATAACAGTAATCAATTTTAGGCAAAATATGTCTGAACCAATATAATGAAATTGGTTTAATCCAGATGGATTCATGTTCCACCCACTCGATTTAAAAACCAAAAATTCAATGAGGTAACAAGTTGATGATAAGAGTTTACATCAACACATTCTTTTTACTCACAAAAACCTTAAACCTCAACCATCTGACAGAAGTACAAACATCTGATCTGCTACACAATCATAACCAAACTTACTTTACATTCTCTACACACTGCATGCTTTATACTACATTACACTACATGCCAGTGTCTAACATATATATATANACAATTTTCATTGTTTTTATTTTGTAAATGGAAAATAACAAACACAGATCCAAAAATATTGGAAATTTTGATTTTTTTTCTAATAAAAATTAAATAAATAAAAAGAAGGGGCCCTTCTTCACATGTATTTCTCCATTTGGAAAATATTTAATATTGTTTTTTGAAAATTGTCAATAAAGTTGGAAATTTGAAAAAGTATTTTCACTTTTCCTGTTTGGGGGAGGTAATTAGGTATACAATATAAATACAAATACTCCATATTATTTTTACTTTATTTTTCAAAAAGTTTATATTCAATCATAGTTAACATCTTTGACTAGTGTTTAGATGCGATTACTGTTTGGTCTAGTTTGGTTTTGAACTAGGTTTTATCAGCTAGCCAACTACAACCCCAGACAACACTCTTTTATGAGTTTTAAGGTAATGCTAAAGACTTTGTGGTTTAGCGGTACCTGATTTACGCTCGGAACAAGCTTCTGGACTGATTTATTTAATCAATTTTAGTTTATTATAATGGCAAGTTTGACTAAATTAAAACATTTAATTTTTTTAATTCACCAAAATAAAATAATTCATAATTACATATCATGCTCGTACTTTATATTTATAAATTTCACTAGTCAGCCATATAAAATATGAAAAAATTAGAAGTTCAATCTTATATAATTATACGCATAATATAATGGGGTTTAATTGAAATGAGAATATAATTGAGTTGCTTTTGGGGCAAGAGGGGACCATGAGACTTTTGTTTATTAGGATTATGTTTGCCATTAAATTATAGATTGGGAATATATTAAAGCTTTTAGTATACTATAAGAATCATCTACCCTTTTTGTATTGCTTTTTTTTTTTTCTTTTTCTTCTCTAATCCTATTATACATACATCTACATAATTGTCCATGAACGGTGCAATTATTATGGCCGGTCAAATTGATGCTTTTAATCAATTTTCAGAATTATTACTCACAACATTTGTGTGACAAATATCATCATGGTCATTTGGTATCGGGAATTGGTACAATTTTGAATTTAAGGATGGACAAATGACGATACAACTGTTTTGATGCATCTTAATTACATCAATTTATAATATTTCTTCCAAAATGTTGAATCTCAACCCCAAAAGCTCCACGTCAAAACATATGAAAGGATGTAAATCATGACTAGACTTTTGATTAAGGAGTCACCCTCTCTTTAAGAGATGAGCTTGTTTGGTTATTAGCGGTTAGAAGTTAGCGGTAGCGGATTGTGTTAGTTGTTATCAAACAGTGGATTGTATTAGCGGGTTTGACCAACGGATTGTATTAGCGTTTTGTAAAAAGATGTTTGGTAAAATTAGTTGTTTAGATTAGCGGTTAATATGTAAAATGACATAAAAGGACATTCATAATATTATTATTATTATTATTATTATTATTATTATTATTATTATTATTATTATTATTATTATTATTATTATTATTATTATTATTATATAATGAAATAAAATTTACAATAATAATAATAATAATAATATTACAAAACAAAAAAAAATTATAACAAAAAAAAAAAAAGAAAGACAAAGGGAAGCCGTGGCTCCCCTGGTAAATGATGTGGGATTTTTATCACACATCGAAATCTTATGGAAGAGGAGCACTTGAGCTCCTCTATATAAGAGGAGCAAGTGCTCCCTTCTAAATGGAAAAGCCCTCAGGCTTCACGCTGAGAAGCCGAGGCGCTACAGTTTTTTTTTTTTTTAATTGTTACGAATAAGGGCGTTTTGGGGAAAATATAATTTTTCCCCAAAACGCCAAACACAAACGCTGCTCATAGCAGCGTTTGAGTTTTCAACGGTTTGGAGCAATCCGCTGCTCCTAACCATTGCTAACCAAACATTTACTTTGGCGTTTTGACCTTTGTCAAAACGCCAAAGTTGGCGGATCCGCCAAAATTTGGCGGATCCGTCATTAGCCAAACATGCCCATTGTTTTCACATTGTGCATGGCTAGTGAGGCTCCTGTTGTCTTTCTTCCTTTTATTCTTGTGACCAACTGAACTGCCCATGTAGGCAACATCAATTTATAATGTTGAAAATTTGAAGGAATGTATAATATTTGAGTTAATTTCTATAGTGTAATTAAGGTTTTGATTTGTATCATGTTAGTTCATCATCAATTGAGGCACTTAGTTTATATCAAATTTTTATTTTTAAATATTTTAAAATGGTATATCTTGCATGCTACCCATCAAGTAGATGTCAATTCGATTCAGGTAGGGATGAAAATGGGTGGTGATTATTTATCAGTTTGTATATGTGAGTGACATACTAGTTTATATATGGTTTATGGATCTTGTAATACGATTTGGGTAGTGTAAAAGAACTACCTTCATAGTTATAAAGAAAAAAATAAAAAAGAAAGAAGTTATTGAGTTATTATAACGTATGAATACTTTACAATTTTATAAGGCCAGATAGTAATGTCAAGTAAAATGTGTTATGCCAATCCGGTTTAAATCCACATGAATAAGCACTAATATGGATTATAACATGTTAGACAAAATATGAAGAAACCAATATTATTTTCCCTATAAATTGATTAAACAATGAATTTTTTACATTTAAATTCTTAACGTATAGAGAAATTATGTATCATATATACTAGATCAACTTATCATAAAATATACTCCGTACATTTTAATTAAAGTAATATATATTGACACACAATACAAAAAGAAATAAACCAAATTAATATTTATGATATCAACTAAAACCATCACTATATCACTTTGTGTTATGGGATAGATTGGAGTGGAGCACATAATTGATTGAAGAAAATGAATTTATTTCCCAGACATCATGATACCAATTGGTTTGGATTAGAGCTAGGACTAGTAGTCTATCTAGTACAAGGTAAGACGTCACTTATAATTGTTTTTTTTTTTAAATTTTTGGGTTAATGCATGGTGGGATATTATCTCTGCAATAATTCCTTGAAAGATATCCCAAATCACATAATGCAGCTACTATTTGGGAATATATGCAATCATTACTTGCTGATTTAACCCAAAGTGCACCTCTTAATTATCCCTTTGGGTCTCCAATATAATATATATAGAGAGAGAGAATAAATAGAAGTGGGAGGATAGAATGAATACAGAAAGTGTTAAATAAATTAAAGAATTAAAAAATAAAAGGAGATGTTGATTGTTTGTATTGTTAACTCAAGGTGAAATATTCTAAATTTTCTCTCAATAAACAATCATTTTTTAATATTATATATTTATTAATCATATATATTAGCAAGTGGTAGATAATAAATTATTTTTTATAAGTACTTTAGGAAAAATTCTACATGACATCTATGGTTCTTATAAGCTCAATAGTCTCAATTCATTTGGTTAAGATTAGAGATGGCAATGTAAGCTAGGTCGCATGCATGGACTGGTACGAACATAGCTCATATGGATTTGCCCACATGCTATCATGCCTGGAATGACACTACACGATCCTATATATGGGATTGAACCAGATTTACTCATACTTATATTACGTTTATTCTTCCTTTTTTTTTTTAATTATTTCTTAGGCAATTGAGTAATTCCTTCATTTGGTTGGAGTTATGAATTGCAATTCATTCATTTTCATGGAATTAAAATTCGATTTCCCCTCTGATCTTGGTATTTCAATTTCGCATTGGTTGATAAGAAAAAAGGATACCATTGAGACTAAATTATCATTCTCTTTTCTAACCTAAAAAATACCCTTCGAGACAAAATTACATTTCTATAATATTTTTGGATGTAGGCATTTAAAAACTTAATATTTTATTATGTTTAACTAAGTTGTGTACTTTTATTTTTATGAAATTTTTTGGATGTGAGCTTATGAACCTTAATGTTGCATAGTTAAGTAAATATTGAAAGCTATTAAATATTGAAATCAAAACTTAACATTTTATTATGTTCTATTAAAAACCACCTCTCATTTTCCTCGTTATAGACTTTTAAAATTTTTTAAGTTATTAATTTAAATATTTTAATACTTCGCATGCTAAAGTGGGTCAAGATAAGATGCCATTTTAACGAGGAAAATGATATTTTTTCCTTCAAATATTTTTGTTTCTATATGTGATTTAAAATTATTGGTGCCCATGAATTGGATAACTCTACCATTAGAAAGAAGTTAATTGTCCAATTAGAAATACTATGTAATGACAGAAAAATTAGAGAAAAAATTTTAGGGTGAATAACATTACTTTTTTAAAAATTCGTGTCGGTACAATCCACATTAAAGCATTCCTATTTGTGAATTTTTTTTAGAGGTTTTTGCAGATCAAAATATTTGAGAGGTGATTTTTAACTAATGGGAAGAAAGATTTTAGCTTAGATTTTTCTCTTACAAATTTAATTTTTTAGTGGGCCCTACTAATTAAAAAGAATTTGGGAAGAATTTGGTTGCATATATATGCATGTTTTATACACTTGCTATGCCTAGCTGGCACGTGCAGACGCGTAAATAACTATTAAACAAAATTATTGTTAACTTTTTTCTATTTTTTTTGTTCTTTTTTCTCTTCCCTCTTCCATATTTTTTTTTGAAAGATAAATGTAGCTATTCCATTAATTCATAACATAAAACGTTTACATCAACGATCAATGAAATGGTAAACCATTCCTTACAGTCAGACATAGAAACAACTTTTCTAACTATACTATAAAAAACTTGAAGCGCATATTGTTTCATAACTAGGAAGCTATGTTCCTTCAGGGAACTTAAAGCTTCATCAAAGATCTGGGTCTTCATCATCATTCTTTTTTGCTCGCCCATGATAAGATCATCACTTGCCGAAACCAAACTAAATGATTTATACTAATGAAAATGAAAAGCTCGTGAAAGTAACGAGAGGAAAACACAATAATAGAGAAAATAAAAAGTGTGTAAAGTCAAAGTAAAGTTGGGAGTTCAAGATTACCAACATAAACCCTAATACTTACCTACTATTATTTTATTCAAAGGGAAAGAAAACGGGAGAAGAAGATATGTGGCAGTGGTCGGAGGCGGACGAAGCTGCAACGGTGATCAGGGCGAAAGAAGAACGAGAGCAAACGTAGAAGGTGACCAAAATCGCCGGCTCAAAGCTCCGGCCAGAGGCCGGCGGTGGAAGCCCCCCTCTCCCATCTCTTTCAACTAACAAAAACCAATGAAAAACCAAATTAATGAACTTGCTCTTAGTGTCGCCCAATGTGGTCTTGGGTAGGGACGGCATGACAACGACCCATTTAACATCATTAATTTTAAGAAAATGTTGTATATGAAAAATAGTAAGAGTACATTTAATTACTAACTAGAGATTGAAACACCTTTTTTTAAAAATTTATTTTAATGAAATAAAAAATGACAAAATTGAAGAATACGATAATTGTCATTTCTCCAATATGAAATTGGGAGTAATGTTCTCCATTTTTCTAAATTTTACAAAACAAAATCATGTTTTTTAACTTATAAATTTGTCTTAGCTTTCTCTCTTGCTACCGTCTTTTAATTTTAATTTATTCTGTCCACTTTTTCAAACTTTTCTAAAGATTATGATATATTTTATGAGTCACACTTATGTGAGACCGTCTCACAGATTTTTTTTATGAGAAATGTCAAATATATATATATATGAATATAGTTGTTTGTTACTTAGGAGAGAAATCATAATACTTACTAAAATATTTAATACCAATTTGAAATAAATAAATTGTTACTTATAATAGATGTTATAATATTTTTTATGTAAAATTGTGATACTATTTATGATAAAATGATTGTTACTAATGATAAATATTGTAATACTTATAACTGTAATTATGATACTTATAAAATGAAATTTTAATATAAATATTGTAATACTTATATGTGAAATGTTACTTATAAAGAAATTGTAAAATTTATTGTAGAAAATTTAATACTAATTTGAAATAAAAATAAATTGTTACTAATAATAAATATTGTACTCTTTATAACTGAAATTGTGATACTTACACACATAGTTGTCTACAACATGATTTAATTTGTCTCACGGACAAAGACCCGTGAGACGGTCTCACACAAATTTTTGCCATATTTTATAAGTTAACAAAATTGAACACATACCTTTAATTTCAACAAATTACAAAATGTACAATATCTTTTTTTTTTTTTATCAATATAAAAGCAACTTCAAGTATTTTAATATGCCAAAACTAAATTCCACTTAGCCTTATTTTAAATTTAGGGTACGTTTGGAAAGTAAGAAAATGACTTATGAAAAATGTTTTCTGAAAGATGTGTCATTTTTCAGGAAATATTTTCATTTTCCGTGTTTAGCTACATAGCAGAAAATTATTTTTGTGTGTTTAGTTCATTTTTTGAAAAATGAGTATAATTGTATAATTAAACATTTTAAATATTTTATTTAGAATATAAAAATATTTATAATAATATTGAAAATAATATTATTTATCAAAAGAATTTTTTTTAAAAAAAATTGGTTTCCAGCGGAAAATGACTTCTACCAAATTTTGACGAAAGTCATTTTCCGCCAAAATGACTAAATTTTTCTAATCAACAGAAAATATTTTCCGTTGACTGGATTTTTCAATTGCATCCAAACACTGAAACTCCGAAAAATAATTTCTAGAAATCATTTTTCAGATTTCCAAACACAACCTTATAAACAAAATTTTCTTTCTTTACTAAAGATAAATATATACCCAAATCAGAAGAAGAAAAGAAAAAGAGAAATTTTTTAATTAATACGAACTCATAATTCAAATGGGATGAGTGAGTTAATTAATGATCTAATGGTAAGGTTGGGTGAGATTAGGACAAGTAACCAAATTGCCTTTATAAGGTGAATAGGTGATTGGTTCTCCCAAGATTGCATACGTGATACATACAATTTTGGAGGTTTATAGATTATGGGAGTTGGTGAGTCTATTTTGGACTATTCATAAACTATATTTTACATAAAGCAACTCACATAGGACTACTGATATTGATCTAGTAATTGTCACCAATCATATTTGTATTTTAGGTCATATTTAGAGTGATTTAATCTTTTATTTTCATGGATAATATAATCTCAACAGCTCTATGGTACATATTCTACATCAGTGTGATGTGAGAAACTTATAATTATTATATGATAATATGCACATGATAAATCTCGTCTTGTAGCCCTAACCAGCAAATGATTACAATATAATGATAACGTGTTAGGAAGGAAACTTATTTCTTTAAAAAGTAATGCTACACATCAAATTATACGCAACAGATTATTGATATATGTTCATTTTTAATGCACTATATGTTCATTTTTAATAATTATGGTCCACACTTCCAACGTGTAATGATTAATGTTACAACCCTCTAAAATTTTTCCTCATAATATTGACATTTTGTATGGTCATACCTAATTGAATTTTTATATTTATTTATTAAGTATTTTTTTAAACTCATGATGGACCAACCAATTATTAGATACTCAATTGTAAAGAATTTTACTACGTATTATCATACGGAGATGCGAACTTATGAAGTAAACATAGGAGGAGAGATAGCATTATCATTTATCAAATTTATATATATGATTATCAAATTATACCATTCCTTAGCTTCTATCCCTTTGTCCCAATTATAAATCTTGTTCAAATTAAATAATAAGCCGACTTTACTCAAATTATTTATAATAATATTTAAATTTAATATTAGTGAATAAGATTTATATATTTAAAATTAAATTAAAAGTTTTATTAAAAAAAGGTCCATCTTTAAAATTATAAGAATTTACAAAATAAAATAAGTAAATAAAAAAATATTAGCTTGAGTGGACTTGAATAATAAATATAGGACAACAGATAATAACACAAATAATATCTTTAATCAAAGGAGCAAAACACCCCTCAAACACACATACTAAAATACTACAAAGTCATACATTATTTAAAGCCACACCAATCAAACCGTTAAACTTAATAGTGAATAGACTCTCTCCGTATAGACTTTATTATAAAATTTTCAAAAATTGTATCATTGATGTGAGTTTCTTAACTACTATCAAAATGAGCAAATATCAACAATCACATTTTTATCTTTGTCTTTAAAAATTTTTGTAAACTGCTACTTGAAAGTACGCTATGAGTGAAGCGTGCCTTGTAACCCCAAGGGCACGCTTCACTCATAGCGTACTTTCGAGTAGTGGTTCACAAAAATTTTTAAAGACAAAGATGAAAATGATATATATAATAATTAAGAATCTCTGAAAATGGAGAAAGAAGAGGATTAAGGGTGTGTTTGGTAATTTGGAAAATAATTTCTGAAAAATATTTTTTGAATATTTGGTGTTTGGCAACGTCCGAAAAATGCGGTCAATGAAAAATGTTTTCTATTAACCAAGAAAAATCAGTTCATTTTTCTTGAAAATGACTTACGAAAATTTTTTCCGTAAGTCATTTTCTGTAATGGTCAAAATGGACGTTTCGCATGTTCTCGGCCAAAATGGCCATCTCACCCATTCCGACAAAAACCAAAGCCGGATCTTTGTTTTTTTATCTTTCTTTTATAATAAATATTATTATTTTATATATTTTTATATTATTTTATATTTTAAATAAAATAATAAAATATATAATTATACAATTTTACTTATTTTTCAGAAAATGATCGAACCAAATACATCAAGATAGTTTTCCATAATACAACCAAACACTGAAAAGAAAAATATTTTTCAAAAAATAACTCATTTTTCAGTTAATATTTTTTAAAAATCATTTTCTTGTTTTCAAACGTACTTTGAAACATTATTTTGTCAAAAAAAAAAAATGGTTGAAGCATTATCCGACAGGATTTTGAATTATGGTAGCAATGTATGTATAATAACGTGATAACAACGGCAATCTTTGGGTTGGCTTAATAATGAGTTTAGGCTTTAATTTTGTTGTGTTTGAAACCTGGGAGACCGAGCTAGCTTCTTCCTCGGAATACTTAAACCCTCCTTTTACGTTACGTGAATTGATGTTGACCAAAGACTGTTCGTCTGCACCAGCTGCCCTCCTACACTTCTACGTTCTCGTACTCCCATGCATGTCTTTTTCCTACATTTTTTTTTTGTTTGTTTTGATGAATTTTGGGTTCAGAATTTTATACACCACGTTGGGATTCTTAGTTTTTTTTTTTTGCTAAAAAAAAATCCCTAAAAATCCCAAAGTTTTTATATGTGAAATTTTTGGAAATCTTATTTTGTCATGTTAACGAGTGTGTTTAAATAAAAATAAAAACAAAAAATAAAAAAGAGTTTGGATCGGAGTCCGTTGCACAATTTTACTCTTAGTATTATTTGTCTCTAGTATGATTTATTAACTATTACACAAAAGTGAAGTATGTTAGTTTACTTGTATACACTCTCGAATAGTCACTAAGAGTTTTCGGCCTTCACCGTCCAAAAAAAAAAGTTGAGAGTTGTCGGTCACTTCTTTGTGCCAAACAACATTCACAATATAGATTTTAGTGTGGTTTTTACAGAGATTTTGGTTAGAGTGGAAGAGATAGAACGTTTGAGGTTGTTGCAACTTGCAAGAAAGCTTGATTTATGTCTCCAAAAGTGGTTCCCACCAAAACAAAGAAATAGTGCTGCTCAATCGCTTGAGCAGCACTGAAGCGCCTAGTCGGGCGCGTGCACTACATGCGGCCACTGGGCACGTTAACTTGTAAAATTTTAATATTACAAACATTTACTAAACGTAACACATGATTCAACTCAACTAGTATTTTTACACGTGCGTTGCACGAAATTGATTCTTGTTATAATATGTTCAGAATATTTAGATCTGATAAGTATAAACTCCCGGTCTACTTTCCGGTCTCCCGATCTCTGATATGGTAAGGGTTTGTCCAGGGCCCATACCCCCCTTCTCGAACTGTGTAGACCGAGCTCCCTCAAACTCCGAGCTGAAGAATAGGCGTTCGTAGAGGTTCGAACCAGAGACCTCACATTCGCAGATCTATCCACTACCATTTTGGGCCGACGGACCGACCGGTGCATGTCCGCCACGCGTCCTACATGCCGCCGGGCCGGAAGTCACGTTGTTGTCCCTATAAAAAGGCGCATTAATTACGGTAGGAGGACTTTTGGCTATTTCTATCAAGACTGTAGCTAAATAGACCGGGAACCTCTGACCCACTGTCACGTAGCTCGGTCTCCCCTAGAGTATCGTACCTTGTACTCTACCAAATCTAAATACGTGTATTCTGTTCCGTATTTTACTATATCAAGATCGATATACAATTATTTAAATTATAACAACAAATATTATATAGTGTAATTGATAAAATGGATTGGATCGATTATATTTTCTGATGTTATCTTTGCTTGACTTCGAGCAATTAATTGTCCAATTATCCGTGCGTTGCAAACTCTAAAATAATATAATGTTCCAAAATTAATAGTCAAGCTAACTCACCCATTATTAGTAGTATTTATCATCATCACCAAATCACAACCTCTATTCTTGCCAAAAAAGAGCTTATATTAACCAATCTAACCTAACCAGAGAAAAACAATTCGTGCTTATGCAAAAATAAAAATAAAAATTATGTCCTACTTCGTGTTCATATTAATTTAATGAATTAACAAATGTCCATTATTGTTTAACTTTCATAAGTAATGTTGAATCTCAGTTCTACATAATGCTTACTTTTTAGAGAATTTTTAACCATAGAGTTCTTTGACTATTGATTGTCATATCCTACTTAAAACAAATTGGTGATAAGTAGGTAGCCTTTAACCATTTAACCACATTACTCTATGTTAAGCCACAACGCCACGTCTCAAATCGAGCATGGATTGAATTCTATTTTTTAAAATATAGTCGACTTTGTTACAGTGTATTATCTATTCAATCTACTTCATCTATCATCAGTTGTAGAACAAAGAGTCGAGTCAATACCCACCACTAGAGTTAGATTTTGTAACATTCTCTCAAGGAGAGCCACATATCAGAGGAGCCTATTGAGCACAAGTTACTTGGCTGGTTGTACTTAGTACAACACGACACTAATAATATTACATACCATAGAAGTTCTATATAATACGGAGTATTAATGTATTATTTAATCTTCTTTTTTTTGTTTTTGTTTTTGTTTTTTTTTTTTTAGTTTAATGCAACAAAAAACATTGGTCAGAAGAACATGAAAAGTTTAGGTGAACTTTCAGCGTGTATTACTCCCACATATGATCGGCATATCAATTGGGTGCATGGAGAAAAAAATAAAAAGATAAAAATGATACCCTAAAAACTAATAATAAGTCATAACATGGAAATACATATTAAACTTTTCACAACTTATTTTTATCAAGATCTAATTGAGTGAGTAAAACATAACTCTAGTATCTAAATGCCAAGCTCATCTAGGGTGTGTTTGGTAGCCCGGAAAATGATTTCTGGAAATCATTTTCCGGGCTTTTGGTGTTTGGCATGGCCTGGAAATTTCCATTGACCAAGGAAAATGAGGTCATTTTTCCGGAAAATGACTTCCGGATTTTTTTTCCGGAAGTCATTTTCCGGACTTGGCTTCAACAATTTTTTTGGCCAAAATGACCACATATGTTACTTTTTAAAAGAAATATTATTATTTTATATATTATTATTATTATTTTATATTTTTTAAAAAATAATTAAAATGTAAAATTATACAATTTAATTCATTTTCCAGAAAATGAACCAAACACACAAAGACAGTTTTTCAGAATGCAACCAAACACCGGAAATGAAACTGTTTTCCGGAAAATGACTCATTTTCCAGAAAACATTTTCCAGAAGTTATTTTCCTGCTTTCCAAACACACCCCTAGTGTGATTCGCAGGCTATTACTCAATGAATACACCCAGATCACGACGGAGGTTTTTTTCATCTTTAAATTTTTTTTTTTATATATTTTTTAAAATTGTAAGTTGTTAACTAATTATGGTTATTTATTAAAATAAAACTAAATAATAAGAGCCACACACACATACCAACATGTATGTAAGAGTGGGGAAGAATTAAACATCATGCAGATTGCCTGCAATTCTTACATGAAAAGAAATCTGCCAAATACATTTAATTCTGCATTCAATATGGTCACGAGAATCAATTAAGCGCAGTATCCGTGAATACAAACTGCATGCATTTGTCAATTCATCATATCTTTGCATTGCACTTAAATCTCTTATT
>CM008343.1:40105653-40116838 GCA_002525835.2 Ipomoea batatas
ACCTAGGCCTCCTAGGCACCACTAGGCTGCCTAGGCACTGATGACTAGGTTGCCTAGTCAGCTGGTTAGCTATTTTTTTTATTAATGGATTATTTCACTCAAAATGACATCGTTTTGAGCAAAATAATTCTAAATTGTTCAAACTCGGGATATTTTTAGGTTACTATTTAATATTTTAGATTTTTAGTATTAACTATTAATTAAAATATTAAATATTTTATAATCATCGAGCCTTAAAAATTTTTATAAATAAAAATACATGGGCGCTTAGGCATCGATTAATCGCTACCCTAGCGATTTTTTCAACCATGGTAGATATGTACACACACACACACACACATACATAACGGATTAACGTATCAAATGAGAAGAGGAGCTCGAGTAATAAATAGGGTTAAATCTAAGTCAATGATCTAGTCCAGAACAACATCTCATAATGAAGAAAATTAGAAAAACGCGGTGACATTTTCATAATTGTGTAATTAAGTGCATATTTTTTGTCTTTGGGTGCAATATTTTATGTCTTCGACTGCATAATTTTGTGCCTTCAAGTGACAATTTTGGGCCTTCTTACCCAAGCTCCTGTTCTCATTTGATCCGTTATATTAAACCCTTATAACAAAAAATTTTAAAACCCTTAACCGTTAACCGACACATAAACCCTTAAATTTAAAATTTATTTATTTTTTACTTGAATGCTTCACACATAATCAATTAAATCACACACGATTAAAGAGTTTGAGTCAAACTTTTTTCTAAGTAAAAGCCTAATTGTGTATATTCCACTCCAAGTGAATTTAAATTAGTTTTATGATATAATCTCAATTGTACATATTTTTCTAATTGATTTGGATATAATTTTGAGCCTAAGTGCATTAAATTGTCATCTTCAATGCATATTTCCTTGCTTTCTCATGTAGATATGGTTTCATTCTTGGCTTGAGAGCTTTTATGGTGTTTGTTAGTATTTTGAAACCATTGTAGATCAAATTCAAAAGCAATGAAACATTTGAAGACATGCTTGGAGTCAAAATGGATGAATAATGCTTACATTGAGGCCTCGACGCGTCCAGGATCAGATTCGACGCAAGTCTAGAATTTCCAGTGTGCAACAAGTTGAGCCAAGATTAGGGCTCTACGCGTTGAGAAATTCCAGTAGGTGATGTGTTTTGAAAATCCAAGGCTTGATGCATCGAGCCCTTGTCTCGACGCATCGAGAATCCCGTGCAGTGATTTTTTCCAGCTCTGCAGAATTTCCCATTTTGCCCCTGTTTTAGTCTCTACTATAATGGGGCTCATTTTCCCAAAACTCTAAAACCATGCTGCGTGTTTTGGAGACAAAAAGGAGTGAGTGAAATGGTATTGTCTTTTCAAGAAGTCAAGGAGGATCCATCACTTTTGGGAGAAGATTGTCACCTCAAGGAGCTACAAGGACTTTGGAAGGAAGAAGGAAAAGCTTGGAATGAAGGCTACATTTGGGAGAATCTCTTCCCCTTTTCCTTTACTTTCTTAGTTTTTGTAAACTCTTTAGCATTTGTGCTTTGAATTCAATACTAGCCATGATTGGCTAAAACAACTTTGATATTTTTGGGTGAAAAGTGTTTATGAACCCTATTATGCCTAATTCTTCATGTTTTAATGATATATTTACATTTGAGTTTGATGACTTGTATTGCAATTGTGTTTTATATTGTTGATGCTTGTGATTAAGGATCCAATTGCTTGTTTCAATTGCTATATTTATGTCTTGATGGGAGTTAGGATATAAACTAGGGCACCCACAATTGCACTTGGCTATTAATTCTTGGAAAAGAGTATTTAGTTAAGAGTTTTAAGATGCTTGTTCTTGTTCTTATAGTGTAGGAGTTATGCGGAGAATTCCCCTCTTGAGTGCATCTTAAACACTTGTCTAAACCCAAATTAAATATGTCACTTTAAATTGACACTAGGTGATTAAACACTTGAATCCCGAAAATCTCACACTCTCTCAATTGTTTTCATCAATTAGCTTTCTTTATTCTCTTTTACTACTACATTTGCAATCAATCAATCACAATTTTTGCTAGGATTAACTTCTTGTGAATGGATTAGTAACTAATGTTTGATATTCCCCACTTCCCTGTGGATCGATAACCCGATACTTGGGTATTTGTTTGTTACAAATTATGCTACAATCATTTTATAATGATTGAGATATTAGAAATCGTATGCAAATAAATAAATAAAATAAAAATAATCATATATATTAATTGCCAAGATTCAGTTCATGCATAAACGGACACTCTCTTCAATAATTCAAAATTGAGACTTTATCATTACTAAGTCAATTGTATGTCATGCCAATTCGTCAATGTTGCCTTTACTTGCTTCTACACAAAGAAGTGTGACATCAGCTCCTTGGATCATAGCTTTGATATCATAAAACTAATTAAGGAAATGCACAAAACACTGATGAAAGTAGGACAACAACGTAACTTACTCATTCTTGGCCGGGTGCTAATATTTGTAACTTTGTATGTATGCATTTGCATTGCTCAAAAGTCAAAATGATTTTATCCAACCATTTGGATACATCAATTGTTGAAGGTGGTTGAAAAATAAGGAAAAAAAAAAAAAGAAGACAAAATCATTTTATAAATATTGCAAGTTTTCGGATTTACAGTAATTATAAAATTGATTTTATAGTTTGTTTTACTAAGGACCTTAACTATTGATGAATATAATGCGCAACTAAATTCAATGTTGGCATTTTATAGGAGTTTATTTCTATATTTAAAAGGGGATTGAAGATCCAATCTATAACATTTACCTAAAATCACAAATTTATGGTATTTGACCACAAAACTATTTCAACTATATCTCACTCCCTTAACATCCATTCCAATATGACAATATGACATGCCTTGGGACAATTATGAATGGAACAATTCATCAATCCTTAGATAGTACTCAATTTATGACAATAAATGGCACAATTACGGAGTAAAAAATGACAAATGTACTCTCAATGAATAAAATTATCAGCACATATCTTGATTTTATTTAAACAAAAAAAGAATAAAAATATGATTCACTTTTTATTCTGAATCAAGTAAAATAGAGTTAATCACCATTTTGGTCTCTCAATTATTTCCCAATTGTCAATGTAGTCTATAGTTTTCAATTTCAACCAATTTTGTCTTCGAATTGTTTAAAATTTCGTCAATTAAACTCTTTCAGGGACCAAAATGATAATTTTTACATTTTTAAAAGGGAAAATTGCATTTTTCGTCCCTAAGTTATAGGGTAATTGCAGAATTCGTCCTTAAGTTATAGTAATACTCACTTTTCGTCCCTAAGTTCTCATTGGCGTTGCACTTTTCGTCCCTGAGTTATTCAAATTGCAAATTCCGTCCCTAAGTTATCATTGCGTTGCACTTTTTGTCCCTAACATAAGTGTGCAAATTTCGGTAAATTTTCGTTTAAAAAATTTTTAATCGAACTTTTCCGGTTCAATGCCAATTTTTTTTAACGAAGTTTACTGAAAAAGTTCGATTAAAATTTTTTTAAAACGAATATTTACCGAAGTTTGCAAACTTAAGTTAGGGACAAAAAGTGCAACACAATGATAACTTAGGGACAAAATTTGCAATTTGAATAACTCAGGGACGAAAAGTGCAACGCCAATTAGAACTTAGGGACGAAAAATGAGTATTACCATAATTTAAGGACGAATTCTGCAATTACCCTATAACTTAGGGACGAAAAATACAATTTTCTCTTTTTAAAATTTAGTCTATTTGTTCCCTAAAAAATTCAATTAACAAAATTTAAAAAAATTCAATGATCAAATTGGTTGAAATTGAAAACTAAGGCTAGATTGATAGTTGGGAAACAATTGAGTGACCAAAATACGAATTTTTCCAATAAAATATGTTGCATTAGTATAAAAAAAATTTTAAAAATGTAAAATACATATAATATTGCTCTCGGATATTGATAGTGAAAAAAGTTGATGCATTATATTGTATATAAATATATATGGAGTATAATTTTTTATTGGCATCAGAGTTAACAAAGGAATCTTTTGTGAATTGTGATGGCAGAAAATAAAAACCGCATTGGAGTCTTGCATACTCAGAAATGAATGAATAAATAAACAACAACTCCAAACATACTTTAATTTGTCTGCATGTGACTAAAACTTTTAGTCTCATGTTAAAAAAATTCTATTAACAAGAAACATAACTTTATTTTCTTATATCGTCATACATTTTTGAGATTTTACGTATTGAACTTGGCCGTTAAGTCCTCTACCGTCCACCCTCCAACAATCCCTCAACTACCGAATGTGTGCTAGACTTGGCCTTTTACCGACCTCCGCCCAACAGGAAGTTTATAGCTCCATTAATCATGGATAAAATTCAAAACATTTTGCTCAGTTGTTTTAGTCTTAGAATGAGTCATGAGCCATTAAAAATGCATTTTATTTTTTTCTAAAATTAACTTTTAGTCCCATAATTAAGTAAAATGTAGTCCTAGAAAAGAACGAGGTGACGTTGAGGCCACCTGAGTTAACTACAATAACAAGAACAATTCCCCTTGACGTACTTTTGGAGCTAGCAGTTCAACTGCTCTTCCTAGGTTGTTTCCTAGACTTTATTTGTCTGTTTAAGGTTTCAACCTTTCCTTGCACTTGTTGTATATAAACCCCTCAAAAACCATGCAAAAAACATTACATCAACACACAAAAAAAAACAGACAGAGAGACAGACATCTCAAGAATAAGATCAGAAGAGCAGTATACTAATAATAAGACAGACAATGGCAAGTGAAGCAGCAAAACTGATGCTTCATTGTGTCTTTGCAGCAAGCATACCATTGTCTGACACGGAGATCGAACGCAGGCCTTACCACCGCAACTGTGGCTGCGCATTGCACGCCTTGAAGTCGTCGTCACGAGCAGATATATGTTCCCATCGTCGCACCATTTCCTTCCCAAAGAAGCAAACCAGAACTGATAATAATAATAATAATGCATTATCTGCAGGCAAGCTCTCTTTGTCTGCAACTTTCCCATTGTCAGGATTAAGGGCTTAGTAGAAAATTTATTTCCCTAGCATGCAGTCAGTGTCACGTTTCGATGACAGGATGCTCAGATCAACCTCGATCTTTCAAGCAGATGGCATTATTATTTGTAGGTGTAATATAATGATCATGTACATTATTGTTCTGTTAAGTCTCTGTAGGCATGTATTATTCATTTGTATTTCTATCACTGCAAGTGTGAAGGAAATACAGTACAGTTTCAGTAAAAGTAATTTCGATCTCGATCTTCTCCAAAATTTATGTTTCATGTTTTAAGAATGAATATTGACAAAGTAGCAAAGGGAATCGGGGGAACTACAAGAAGGTCAAAGAATAATTAATCATATGATGTTCTTGAAAATAGTGAAAAATATAAGAATGTGATGTATGTTCTTGACATTGTCACAAGTGAAAAGAGAGAAGACTACTAGAGGACAACAATAATTTGTCTGCAAGCTAAGCTGCAACACCGTTAACAAAGGAGATATTATTATTATTAATTAGTTATTAACTCATCATCCAGTATCTAGCTAACTGCAATAACAAGAATCTACATAGTTTGGGAAGAAAGAATCTACATAGTAGAAACGAAGTGCAGGATTGAGTAAGGTGATGAGAAATTCTTCTTTCACAGGCTTTAATTTAACTATAACTCCATTCTTAGCTTATTAACCATTAAGTATCTCTTTATTCTTTCTGTCATTGATGATTTTCCATTCCATAAGATCTGATCTAGAAAGCCTGTTTTACAACAAAGCAATCATTATTGCATGGATACACGATCCAAAAAACACATAAATTACATTATTCTAGCTAACTTGTAAAATACATTATTCTACCTAGAATGTTTATATTATTCTACACAAGCACAGAGCAAGGAATTGTTTTCAAACATAAAAACAATGTCGTCGTTTTGGACTGTTGTCCACACAATAATTTGCCACAATGTGGAGTTTGAATCAATTGGAAACATGAATATAAAAGAAAATCCATGATTATATAAGATGTGGATAATTGGATTCCAAGTTGATTACTCGACTTGTAATTTACGGCTAAGAATTAATCGGGTAAAACTGGAATCACTTAAGTATTTTTATTTTAAAAGAAATACCTAGTTTATTAATTTTCCTTATCAACTCAAAAAAAAATCTAGAAACTCTTTCCCTCTACTATCTTGTAGGATTGGAGTGGGGGCTTTGGGCAAGTCTAGAAATTATTTATCGGGCAATTCATATCGTGGACCAGGGTGCACAATGCATTGTGCACCCCATACCAAAATAATTTTTTTTTTGCAATTTATATTCATGTTAGTGGTTGTAGACTACAATTCTGTGTATGCATGTTAGGGGTACTTAAATATAGGTTGTGACGTGTTTTGTGTATTCGAATGTTATGAGGATGATTTCTGTGTCAATATTTTGTGTATTCGAATGTTATGAGGATGATTTCTGTGTCAATATTTTGTGTATTCACTCAAGTCATTTTGTGTATTCGAATGTTATGAGGATGATTTCTGTGTCAATACTCTATGTATTCACTCAAGTCAGTTTGTGTATTCTAAACAAGGATTCTGTGCATTATAGACAATGAATTCCCTAAAGTGATTTGGATTCTGTGCATTATAGACAATGAATTTTCTAAAGTGATTTTCCCTAAAGTCATAAATCATTGGCATCCGCGAAACGACGTCATTTCGGACACACAGATTGTCTTTACCGTAGTTATAAAAATATACTAGAGAATTTTTAAATTAGATCTCAAAAAAAATAAAAAGATAATTGAAAAAACTTTATCATATCACATATGAAACCCAATAAATTAAAATTTAATGTAACTATTGAATGCAAACCAAATTGTACAAACTTTCATTCATATCACGGAGAAAATTTGTGAAATTCATTTATGAATTTCTTGAATCAAATTATAATTCGTGACAATAATAATTACACCCAAAAAAATCCGAGCCATAATGACAAATCTACCCTCATCACAATCCCACTTTCCTCTGTTGACCAACAGCGGGGGCAGCATACCTAGACGAGAAATTACGCAAAAGCCCATCATCTTCCTCCGCCGCCGTCGCCGCCGTGCCGTTATCGAAGTTGAGCGCATAGCTCTGCGCGTCGTAAATAAACTGACCCTTATAACCGCCCTTCAACTTAGGGTTACAATATCTCCCAATCTTCCTCAACAAATTCTTCCATCTCGGCCCCGCCACGACCTCCGATAACTCCCTCATCTTCTTCGCCTTTCCCCGCCACCATGGCTCCCTCACAGCGGCGCCACTCTCGCCGCCGATCAGCGCCCTGGTGGTTCCCTCGCCGGATTGAAAACAGAACCGCCTGAAACAGCCGCACACCGTCGGAGATCCCGCCTCTTCTTCTTCTCCTATCGGTGAGTTATTAGCGGTCATGAACGCTTGGCTTTCTTGATTACCAGACATATTCTACCCTAATTGTGTATATACAAAATATTTTTTTTGAAAGCAAGTATATACAAAATATGAATACAAATAAAACTGTGAATTTATAGATTTTCGCCGATGAAATCTGATCTGCGATGAAGAGATGAAGGGGGTTTATGGGGTTTATATACGTAGGTGTTACCGTGTGGGTTTTGTGTGTATAATTTTGGGTTGGAATAGGATTATATGATGATAAGGATGTGTGATGTGTCTATTTGACTTTGACTAAAATACTCAATACTAAGAAAAGTGAACTATAAAAATATCTCAAATTCTCAATATACTACACCAAGTAATAACTAAAAATATATATAAATGTCCCAAATGCACGGGTGGTGGAATAGGTGAAGAATACCTCTCGTATCAGGTCACGAATTTGATTATTATTAACATCTCCTAGAGTCTCACTCCCAGTCAAGTTCATCGCATAGGATGTAGGGTTTTCTTTCATCATTCAAAAAAAAAAACAAATGTTTGTATATAATTCTCACAAACAAATGTTTAATATATTTTTGAGTGAATTTTCCAATGTCAAATAACATCGTCTTTTATATATAGTATAATTATGTAATCAGACATGCGTAAGTGTACTTAGTCTAGTTGATTGATAAAATTAATTTGTTATAACTGAAATTGTTAATCATTGGTTATATAATTAAATATAGTTAGAATAGAATAATAATATTGGAGAATGAATTATATTGATGTTAAGCAAGAAGAGAAGAGTAGGAAGGCGTTGGATAGTAGCGGTCGCAATTAGTTGGAAGTGATAATTGGATGTGTTGACTTGGGTGTTGCAAACGTGGGTTGTCAGAGTAAAACGTGGGACCGAGGAGGAAACTGGGGAGTGTTTGCAGATCTGATATTGGAGAGTGGGGTTGGTGCACACGTCGACAGCGCGTAAGAGGATATGATCGTGGCCCTGTAGCTGTGGATAAGAACACATTTCTAATACACCTGCATGTATTTTTTTTGGGTAAATTTACAGGGTCCTTCTCTCCGTCCGTTTAACGGTTCGGAGTCCACCCAAATTTCGCACCAAGAGACACAGGAGTTGGCCCAAGGAGGATCTTTCTCTCCGTCCGTTTAACGGTCCGGGGTCCACCCAAATTTCGCTCTAAGAGCCGTTTAACGGTCCGGGGTCCACCCAAATTTCGCTCTAAGAGGCACAGGAGTTGGCCCAAGGAGAATCGTATAAAAGATTTGAGTTAGCATGC
The DNA here is from genome assembly GCA_002525835.2 of Ipomoea batatas. Classification (NCBI taxonomy): domain Eukaryota; kingdom Viridiplantae; phylum Streptophyta; class Magnoliopsida; order Solanales; family Convolvulaceae; genus Ipomoea; species Ipomoea batatas. The sequence continues at coordinate 40,114,402 of CM008343.1, forward strand.
AAATCTTTTTTAACATATAACATGCACACCTTTCTAATGCACCATTATGTTCCTAAATTAACCTTAGCCAGTATCTTTCATGTGATGTAGCCATTAGTCCATTACACATTTACAAGTGATGTACATGGCATTTCACAGCAATGAACACTGGCCTGCATAAAAATGGAATATTTCTTCATGTATTCAGTAGCCACTGCATATTCTTGGAGAACCCTTTCTTCAGTGTAAGCAACAAATTAGAGATAAAAGCACAAATCAATGTGACCAGGGAACAAATTACATCATCCCAAAGCAGACCTTAGGCTAGTCTGGATTCCCTAATGCTAGGCTTTCCAAAATTTTCACAATAGTCTAACAAAATTATAAGGAATTTATTTCGATTTCCTTTGGTCGGAAACCCTTGCTCCCATAATCTTGCAAACGGGATGGTCTTTCGGTTGGATGAGCTTCAGAGCTGGATGAACCTTGAGATCCCCCATTAGTATCTTCTGCCCAACATCCAGCTCGCTTAGATCCACATCAATGTAAGGAGGAATGATATCGGCCGGGCAGAGGAACTTGACCGTTTTCTTGATAATATTCAGATAAGACCCTGCCAAATTGCTAAACTAACATTAATATGTAACTCGCTGGAAGGAAAATGTGAATGGTTGGTACAGTAATTTGTTCTATGCAACAATGCATCTATATTGTGTTCTACAAGATGTTTACCGATATAATGGTTTTACCAAATTAGTTTTCATCGTAGGCTAGAAGATAAGAACTGCACATGGCAAATGTATAGCATATTTGGAGTGTGTGTATATAATCATATTAACGCATACTTCATAAGCTTAGCTGTTGTACAAGAAATCAGTAGCGTATTTCACATACCTTTTTTCAACCCGGGGGAGACATCATCGCCTCTGAAGACAACTGGAATGTCAACCTTTAGTAGAGCACTTGATGGAGCTCTTATGAAGGTAACATTAAGTGGAGCATCGGTGCCTGCATGCAAATGAATCTGACACAAATCAAATAAACAATAAAATCAGTGCATCTTACAAAATACCCAACTTTTAGATTTTATACAAATACGAAGTTATTTGACTTATTTATATGCAAAATTTACCCCATCAAGGCATTAGCTAGGCAGTATAGCTGAAAGTGAATCCAGGCATTCAAAATTCAAATAAGGCTAATGGCTTAACCTATCCTGTTAAATTAAAGACTCCTTCCATAATATGTTCTATAAAAAAAAGTGGGTGGAAGCCAAGTAGTGAACAAAATCATTGGTACTTCAACTTATCAAGTAGATTGCAAAATGTTTTCTTCTTTGAAGGCGTAATTACTAACAATAACCAATTTTTGCGAGACACTTCAGCAACATTTGAGGAAAAATCCTCAAAAGTTTTAAAACCAGGTGATCCAAACCAGCTATAGACCGACAGCTACAACTTACAATAGCAAGAAACAGTAAAATAAAATTCTTGCTTTGTTTTTTCAATACGGTATGATGTGTCACTGTGTCAGGCATCAAACCAGATTAATTCCCATGAGTGTATGCCAAGTGCCCACTCAACATAACCATGGAAACTTCCCAGCCAGGCATCAGGGGGCACGGCCCCAAGGAATTGGATCCTAGACCTACCCCACAAGTTTGCACTTGTTTACCAATGAGCTAACCCGTTAGGTTAGCATAAATTTCTTCTTAACTACTGATTCTATTATAAAGTTTCAAACTTGAAATTTTCTTCTAAAGTACAGAGTACTAATCAAAATCAGAACAGAAGTCCTGACATCTCTCACTTTTCCATCCTCTCCAGTGCCTCTCTTTTTATCTACCTGGACACAATTCCATCAGCAACAGTAGCACCTTCTCCTCAACACTACCTCACTTAATCAGTAATAGCTTATTGTTTTTTTTTTTTGAAACAAGTAATAGCTTATTGTTAAGCATGCAAGTAGATAACTATAAAACAAGCCAAATAGCATAGTAAGAAGCTCAAAACACAAGTGTCTAATCCTCAAATCATTCACTTAGTTTATTCCATTGCCCATCTAAACTAGTTCAAGAGACTTGAAAGATTAAACCCCACCATTACGTTTCTACTTCAATACACATTTGAGTATCAACAGAACACAAGAAAACTCAGGAAATTACCAAATATTCTGAAGATTCTTAATAAACTTTGCTGAATCAAAGAGAAAGAAACTCCATAGACCATACCTGTCTAGGCAAGACTCTAACTTTCTCGACGATCTCCTCGGAGTCAAAATTGGGTCGGAGCTCAAGATCAAAGAGTCTGGAAAGAAAATACGTTCGGCCCAAATGGGTAACGAGCTTCCTGATCTGATTGGTCTGCACGGAAATGAGGCGCTTGTTGCCGCCGTGCTGGCCAGATTGACTTTTCCATACAAGAGGATATTCAAACTCCCAACCTCTCTTAAGTGACAA
>CM008343.1:40123481-40135794 GCA_002525835.2 Ipomoea batatas
GAAAGTATAAAGGGAACACAACATCCACCTCAAGGATTATAGTTTGATGCGTTGGTAATACCTCTGGGCAACATACCGTTTGAATATGGTTTAGAAATTAATGGTTGAAATTGATATAAATTTTGGATTAAAATTATAAAAAATAAGGATTCAAAAATAGAATCTTACTTTCATTTTTTTTTTTTTTGAAAAGCAATGGAAGATATAGAAATCTAACCTTAAAATATCAACAATAAATGTGTCATTTCCATACATATGATATGAGTGACTCTAAACAACAACTTAAATAGATTGATTTGAGTGTCGTTACGTTATTTCTACAAAACCACTAGGAACTTCTTTCAAATCCATGCAACCAAAGACTAGATCTTCAAAGACTGAAAAATGATTACTACTTACTAGTGACTTCTCAATATTGTAAAGCACTCCAATTTATCATCAAGAATTTTAATCGACAAAATCCTCCATCTCTGGTTTTCATTTTTGATCCGTAACAACAATGTTATCCAATTTGAGGTTATCAGGCCTAGACAACTTACCAACAACATCCATATCCTTCCATTTTAAATTTGTATTAGAGAATTTTGACTCCTTGAGATTTGGCCAAAAGTTCTCTAGACTTAACATCCCCATGAAATATGTCATAGTGTCTTGAAACACCTACAAATGAATTATTAATTATATTAGTAATAAATTATAATTCAATTATTACCAAATACTTAGTTTATATCACTTTATATGTACCTCATCCAATGAAGTGAATGCGGAATATTTTGTGCATATACTTCATAAGATAGTATCCACACTCAACACCCCTCGATTGTTGAGGACACTAGAAAAACAAATGAAAATATAGTAAATATTATTTGTAATAATCTAGCTAACAATTAATAACTACAAATTAATAAGTAAACTTTATTGTATTTTACCTTAACATGCTTACATTGATAAAGATTTTTTGCTCTTTGCCCTCATTGATTCATATATGATTGAAATGACCTATAATAGCAATAATGTATAAACACAATTTATAAATTATAGGAATAAAGGTCAAATAGACCATCCAACTACACGCCAAAATGTAATTAGGCCACTGAACAAAAAAAAAAAATACAATTTGGTCCCTGAACAACGCAAATTCATGCAATTTCACCAAAAATAACTTGTTTACCTATTGATACGCTGACATGTCGGTTACCAAATTTAAAAATAATTTTTAAATTTTATTTTAATAATTTAAAACAAATTACTTATATTAAAATTATTAAAAAAAAAAAAAGCTTGTCGGGAGACGAAGGGCACCCCTTCTCGAACGCATATATTATACACGAACAAACAAACATTATCCAATATATGTAGTCACAACATTAACATATAATATAAATAATTTATACACGAACAAAGATTTTTTGCTCTTCGCCCCCATTGATTCATATATGATCGAAATGCCCTATAATAACATAAAGTATAAACACAATTTATAAATTATAACATATAATATAAATAATTTTATATATAGATATACTTTTACTTACATATTCACCGCAGGTCTGAGTTCTATATTCCGGTCACATTCTATAGGATCAAAAACATGTATTATCCTTGAACAAACATTAATCACTAGAAGCAACTAATGTTTTCTACAATTTATAAACAAATACATTGCAAATTTAATTAGTAATAATTCAAACTCACTTATATGAACTCATAAGAATATATTACTTACGATTGATAGTATGGTGCTAAAATTAATGTCTTGTCCTTCAATGTGACCATAGTATTTCCAATATATGTAGTCACAACATTAAAATTCAAATTAAGAGTGACCTTTGCTATTTGTGGTGGACACAAAAATCTAACTGAGTCAACCCCAAATGAATTGCACAGTCTATGTGAAGATACCTGAAAAATTATTAAGTAATACATTATTATCGTTAAGTAATACATTCATAAACAATTAACATTTTCAAATTAATGAATACACAAACTTACATTATATTATAAAGACTTGTATAATGGATACATCAAGTTATTGCATAGCTAAAACGTCTTTAATATCATCCATCATCATAAAAATGCTTCTCACGCTGGCATGGTGAAAAATATTAGAATCTAATTCCAATTCAAAGTAGTATGTATGAATAAACATTGTTCGAAGCACATTGTGCAACTAATTGCACTCAAACCCCAATTCAAAGGACTCTGATGTGTTACCTTTTTTTACCGTGTTGGTGTGCTTGTATGTAAAATACATACATTCAGCGAATGTTATTCATAGAGACTGGAAGCCAACAAATTAAACCTGCTCAATTGGAATTGTGATCTTAAGATTTGTGACTTTGATTTTATCCAAACAAACTTATATATGGAAGTGGACACAGATAGATAGAAGATTACAGTGCTCTGATTGTACCAGCAGGGGACCTAGGGAGCTTCTGCTCTGTTGAAGGCTTCAGATTACAGTGCTGATGTATAGTGTAGTGTCTTGGCTCCATTTATCTCATCTCATCTTCATGGAACTTATGAACAGATCAGACAACCTCAGCTACCGCTGTTTCAAGCAAAAGATACATCATTGGCATCAGATCAGATCAGATGCTTTTAATAACATATTTTCATGCATGGCCATGAGTCATCAAAAACAAGGGAAACAACTTATATATATTTTCCTCTCATCTAACATAAAATTGCCACTCCTTTGCATTTGCATCCAAAAACATTTCACACTATAATAACAATAATAACAATAATAATAATAATAATAATAATAATAATAATAATAATAATAATAATAATATAATAATAATAATAATAATAATAATAATAATAATAATAATAGCAATAGCAATAACAACCTTCAATTCAATTCAATTATGGCAGAGGCTGTTGTTTGTGGTAATAAGAGGTAGATCCCTTTAGAATTGACTTCATGGAAGCATAATGTAAAGCAGTAGCTAGTGTGAATTTTTGGCATTTTCTTCACTAATTGCCAACCTCTGGGCAACGGGCAACCTAGCTATATCATCTGAAAAACAAAACATCATCATCTATGATTTAGAAATTAATCGTTGAAATCAATATAACTTTGGATATAATTTTTTTTTTTTAAAATTAAGGTAGCTTAAAAGTTTACCGGATAATATCAAGAACAAATGTGTCGTTTCCATACTCGTGTTGTTCTTTTTGAATACGCTCAGCAGATGAAATAAGCGACTCTAAACAATAATATAACTTGATTGATTTGAGAGTAGTTATTTCTGCAAAACCACTAGGAATTTCTTTCAATTTTGTGTCATTAATTTTTAGCTTTTCAAGGACTGGAAAATGATTACTAGTGGCTTCCCAATATTGTAGAGAACTCTGGAATAAATACAAGAACTTTAATCGACGAAATCCTCCATCTTTGGGTTTCCATTTTCGATCCTTAACATTCCAACCCAAAGTAAGGTCCTCAAGCTCAGACAACTTACCAACAACATCCATATCCCTCCATTTTAAATGTGTATTACTCAAATATAACCGCTTAAGATTTGGCCAAAAATTCTCTAGGCTTAGCATCCCCTTCGAATAAATAGTACTAAACTCCCTAAGTTCGGAATGAAAAACCACTAGTACTTCCACTTTATATAAATAGACAAGGCTTTCAAACCAATTGGGAGCTTTGCATTTTATTCTATCATCAGTAGTAACACTCAATTTCCTTAGATTTGGAATCCTCAGGAACAACTCCTTTGTACAACTCCTAGAATCCAAATTTCTAATGCTCTCCAAATTATGATGAACCGATTTTGGAGGAACTAGTGTAATGGTTGCGCCACAGGTGCAAATACTGATATTCTTCAGTTGAGGTAATCCCCAAATATCAAGGGGTTCACATGATGAATACTGATCAACCTCTAGCTCCTGTAGATTCCGCAACATGAACAAAGACAGATAATGAATATTCAACCTACCACGAATATCTAACCATCTCAGATGCACTAGACCCCCAATCCACAAATGCACATTTATACACGGCCAGGTTACTACTTCCAATGCCCTTAAAAAATTAAAATGTGCATGCACCCCCACCGATCTGAAAGTCCATTTATCAATCAGTGAAGTAGTATTGGTAGTAGGAGTTATACTGATGTAACTGCAAATTCTTGATTGGACACTCCATGGCTGAGATATATGGGAAGACTTTATTGATTCATTTCTCTTCCATCCCAAACTTCTACCATAACCCTTCTTGGAACATAAAAGATTTTCTTTTTGGGCTTCTCTCAAAGCCAATTCACGCAACACATCATGCATTTGATAGAATTTTATATTATCTCTATCTTCACAACTTAGAACAAGATTTCTATCCACAAGATCTTGTAAATTTTTTCTTCCCACATCTTTCAAGCTCTCAGACTTCAAAACCTTCAGAAATCCCTCTGAAACCCAAAAATTAAGGATCTTACTTTCATAAATCTCATCGTCTTCTGGAAAACACCCAAATGACAAAAAACAAAGTTTAAGATGTTGAGGCAAGAAGGTGTAACTCAAATCAATGATGTTCTCACCCTGCTGATTAGAATGATCTAAACTCAAAGCAGGGACACATTTTGCAATATGCTTCCATTCATGAATAAAGGTTTGGTTGGAGTTTGAGAGGAGTCCAGCAGCCACAGTAATTGCAAGAGGTAATCCTTTGCACTTGTCTACAATCTCTCTACCAATTTTTTCAAATTCAGGGGACAGTAGAGTTAATGATCTCTTACACACCTTGCTCTGAAAAAGATCCCAACTTTCATTTGAATCCAAAAAACGTAAGGTATGGCAAAAATGATTACCTAAAGCAGCATACTCAGCCACATTTTTTTGTCGAGTGGTCAACAATATTCGACTTCCAATATTGTCATCCTGAAAGCATCTCATTAAATCATCCCAAACATCTGTACTCCAAATATCATCTACTACGATCAAATACCTTTTATGTTTTAGAAGCCTGTATACTTGCTGAGCCAATTTGTCTTTGCTAGCTTCATTGTTGTGACTGGCCCCTGCAGGGGCAAGAGATTGAAGAAGGCATTGGAACACTTGTGTTGGATTATAGTACTGTGAGATAGTAACCCAAGCTCGACAATCGAAGTAAGAAATGAATGAAGCATCTTCATAAATCTTTCTAGCTAAGGTGGTTTTGCCGATGCCACCCATTCCCACAATTGAGACAATTTCTCGTTTTGAGGATTGCTGGCTCAGGTTGTCCATTATGGTGTTGAACACATCATCGCAGCCCACCATTTTGATTGTAGACTTTGAATCACCAACTGTAATGTTATCGAGTTCCAGCCCTCTAAGAGAAGCAGGATTGTTGTTCTGTGAGTTGTTGGATCGGTGGTCTGCATTCTTAACCTTCAACATCTCTTTCTTGATGTTTGATGTGAGGCTAATTCCTTGGATGAGGAGTTGACGAATCCTTTGTGTAGCCAGAATCCGTTGTTTCATGTATTTATTGAGATAAGAGGCTCTGAGTTCTTGTCTGATTACACTTTCTGCTTCATTCAACAACAACAACATATACCTCCTTCTCTCTGCCTCATCGCTTTTCCTTAGCCGTCTGAACCAAGATTTCACCTTTTTCTTTATTTGAGACGACACGAAACTTATGAAGTACGGTATTCCGGGTATTCCGTATATTTCGGGTATTCCGAAGGGCCTCATTATGGGGCACCGGAATTCTTGTTCATAGAGTTGATGGTGGCTGCAAAAAGATTCGACCCTTTTGTATATATGAGGCGGCATGCCTGATACCGGCAGCGTGAAATGCTTCCCTAGGATCTCCTTCACACTATTGAAATCCATACTTTCTTTGCCGCCTTTAATTGCTCCATTCAAAATTGGAAGAAGCTTTTGAGCAGAGCGAAGCCTAAGCTTCATGGATTTCCCCAGGTAAAACAATCTCAATTGGTGTTCTATTTGGAACCTTAGTTCGACTGAGACATCCCTCAGTTGTGCTTCCAAACCTTTGATTGCTTCATCGTACTCGCCCAGCTTGAAACCGAAATCTTCTTCAAGAGAGGTTTGCAAAGAAGAGAGATTTCTGTAAAGAAAAGAGACCTTTTTTTTGTTGCGAAGAGGGAAAAGTGGTGTGGGTTGCAGGAAATTTTGATGGAGTGTGTCCATTAAAATGGTTACAGCACCGAAAGCCGCCATAGGCAGTGATGTTGCAGATGGAAGAGGTAATTAAGATGAGATTTTGCAGAGAGGGGAGAAAGTTGAAATTGTGGAGATGAGAAGAAATGAGAGAGGAATTTTTGCACAGCAGAGTATAGGATAAAGACAATTTCTTTTTTTCTTTTTTTTTTTGGGAAAATGCAATTTTTGTCCTTCATTGAATTATTGCATCTGAGTTGGAAGCAACTAATCAAGCACCCCATAAAGAATCATCCAAAATGAATTTTAATTTGATACTAGAGTTTATAATATATTCACTACTTGTTATTTTATTTTTATTTATTTTCTTTGGAAAAACTACTTGCTATTTTATAGAATTGTCATATTACAACTCTCACGGACTTTATAGCCTAATATATTACTCATTTAAAATATTACAAAGTAAAACAACGGTTTAATATTGCTGGGCGTCGAGCGAGTTAGCCGAGTTCAGCCTTCCCTCGATTCGAGACGTGACGTTATGGCTTATCACGGAAGTGTGTGGTTAAATGGTTAATGTTCACATATCTATCACTAATTAATTTTAAGTCAGATATGGTATAGCAAAAATAAACTTTCTTTCACATTTTATTTTTTAGAAGATAATCCCCTTTATTGTCCCTATTCCCTTCCCCATTGGGATAGAAAATCGAGTTTCCATTGAGTACAAAGGTAATGGTCATCTCTACACATTTGTCTTAAGAACTCTTAATAATTGAGATTTTCTAGTGAGTTAATTATTAAAATAGTCTTATAGTCCCTTGACTATATAAATAATATACACGATCAATAAATCACAATGTCACATGCATCATTAAAGGAAAAAGCCAATTTTGATCAAACTTTTTTTACATAATAATTTTTTATTATAATTATTTAATTAATAATAAAATTTATTTTTTCAATAACACTACTAAATTGAATAAGTGAATAATAATGCAAGTGGATGAACAAGAGACATCAATTATTAGTGCAACCTCTCTGTTTCTTCCTTTCACATGGCCCATTGGTACATGTTTTTTGACATCTTGTTCATCCACTTGCATTGCTACATTGGTGTTAGTTTTCTCCTTATTTTCTTTTTTTTTTTTTTTATTTTTTTTTGTGGAAAAAGAAAGCTAAATTATCCCCTTAAATTATTTGAAGAAGGAAAATGAGAAATAGAAGTGCTCATAAAAAAGACTTCATAAGAACACTCAAATTTAAATTTTCAAAACAAATCAATGGACTCTTTCGCAATAAATTATTTGTTATAGTGGGTTATTGTTTTATTAGTAGTTGAAGTGGTATTTGAGTAGTTGTAGGAAGTTAGAATTAACACTATATTGTAATTAAAAATTAATGAATGAAAGAACAATTGGAAGAATGCATGTTTTTTTTTTCATCTCTAATGGCATTTAGAATTTTAATTGCCTTATGATACGGTTAGTGGCTTAATATAATCTATATAAAAGCATTATCCTCCTCTAGAATTTTTGCGACCAAACGTAGGGGTATTTTAGTAATATGGTAATTATTATTATTATAGAATAATATTAATTATAATTGGTTATTAGTAATAATTAAAGCATGTGCTCCATCTCACACGCCCCCCCTCAACGTGTGCGGTGACGCGGAGATTCGAACCCATGATCTTTTGCATGGCTCTAATACCAAATTAAAGCATGTGCTCCATCTCAACTAAAAGCCTAAGCTGATAGTTGGACTGCACATATTATATTTATGCTCACAGTAATTATGGTAATTATTATGATAGAGTAATAGTAATGACATAAGAATGTGGTTTTGATTGTTACAATTTTTTGTAATATTTACCTAAATGTACTCATATTCTGGTTGAGATACAAAAATTATTAATGTCAATCATATTATATTATATATGCTAATAATATCTAATAATTGTAATTGGCAATTGCCATGTAAAATTAAATCAAATATTTATTATATTTTATTTTCAAACCATTTCTAACCGATTCTCACATGGTAATAACCTACTAACACGAATTGTTTGCTTACATAATATTATTTTCTTAAATTAATTTGTTCATTAAATCATAACAAATATTAGCATATTAATGTCACTTATACACGGTAATAGAAGTAATGTACGTGCAATAAAGATTGGTAATATTTATATATACACAAAAATTGTCTTCAAGAAAAAAAAATATACACGAAAATTACATCCATAAAGTCATCATTTATTAGTAAAAAATTAAATAAAAAATATGAGATATTATTGGAATTGAAAATTAAATCAAATGTAATTGTAAACAAATAGGTATTGCAATATAATATATATGAAATTCAAATATGTATGGAATATTATATAATGGAGTTTTAGCTCTGCCTCTATCTCTTTATGGCTATAAATACAAGAAGAAACTCAGTCAACCACCACCACCAATTTTCATCTCTCTTAGTTCTGTTATTTTTTGTTTGTGAAAGCATCAATGTATAGAGAAAGAACAACCCTTCTCTATAGAAGTGTGACATATTTACTATTTTTTCTACTGTTTTTTTTATCTTATCTTTTTTTTTTTGGGTTACATTCATTGCAGATTTGCAGGTTCTTATATTTTGTAATCACAAGCGCGGGGTTAATTGTTGGTAGCTTCAATTGCTGAAATGTGGCTTATTGGTGCATGTTTTTTGACTTCTTGTTCATCCACTTGCATTGCTACATTGGTGTTAGTTTTCTCCCCCTTTTTCATTTTTTTTTTGTGGTAAAAAAGAAGAAGCTAACTTATCCCCTTAAATTATTTGAAGAAGGAAAAAGAAAAAAATTACAAGTCTTCCTAAAAAAGACTTCATAAAAACACTCAAATTCAAATTTTTAAAAACAAAAATCAGTGGACCCTTTTCCCAATAAATTATTTGTTATAGTGGTTTTTTTTTTATTAGTAGTTGAAGTGGTATTTTAGTAATAGTAGAAAGTTAGAATTATCACTATATTGTAAGTAAAAATTAGTGACTGAAAGAACAATTGGAAGAATGCATGATTTTTTTTTTTCATCTGAAATGGTATTTAGAATTTTAATTGCCTTACGATATGGTTAGTGGCTTAATTTATTATTATAATAAAGATATTAATGTGATGTTCCCCACCCACGTTTGTATCCAAAGTTGATTAGATTATAAGGATATTGCAGCATATGAATTTGAATATTGAATTTTAATTTCAGACGCTTTTTCGGGTCTAATTTATAATTTTGATTATCGTTGTTGTTATATTCGTCGATATAAGTAGTTAGGTTTTTATTTTCTAAATCTAAATTAATACTATATGGCTTGATACATAAATTTTAAATGACTATACTGTTGAAATATAAATACTATACATCATTGATAAGTCACAATGTCACATCATGGAAGGAAACAAGCCAATTTTGATCAAACTTTTTTGTACATAGTAAACTTTTTGTATAATTATTTAATTAAGAAAGAAAATTTATTTATTTTTTCAAAAAAACACTAGTAAATGAATAATAATACAAGTGGATGACCAAGAAACACGAATACGATAATGGTCATCCTACACATTTGTCCAAGTTGTCATTTTTAAATGAATGAGTAGGACTTAAATTTTTAACAACTTTTTAATAATTGAGATTCTCTAGCATATTTAATAGTAAGTCATGCATGTGTCTTGGTCGTCATTTTTAATATATAATTGTGTATTTTAAATAACTCTTTAATAATTGTACAATGCCACCAAATTATCAATTCCACATAATGACATTAATTTTTTTATCGATGCCAAAAATAATAGTAAGATTTACGGGTAAAAATATTGTTCCACGGAGGGTTTGGATTTAGGTCCGTACTTGGGTAATAATTAGTTTATTAGACACCAAGATAGTAGATCCTTAAGAATCCAAGCAACATAGTTGGATATTAAAAATACAATTTGTTTTTCCAATCACACAACTAAATTGAATAAGTGAATAATAATGCAAGTGGATGAACAAGAGATATCAATTATTAGTGCAACCTCTCTGTCTTCCTTTCACATGGCCCATTGGTGCATGTTTTTTGACTTCTTGTTCATCCACTTGCATTGCTACCTTGGTGTTAGTTGTCTCTTTTTTCCATTTTTTTTGGGTGGAAAAAAGTTAAATTATCCCTTCAAATTATTTGAAGTAGGAAAAAAGAGGAAGAAGAAGAAGCAAGTGCTCCTAAAATTCATTTTGTGAGTATTATTGACTCTATCGGTTTAATATGACCTTCACTAAGACTCAATTTCATAATCTTTCATTTACGAGAGTGAAAATATTATGAAAAAATACCAAAAAGTAATTAAAAATAATTAAAATTCTTAAAGAAAATAAGCAATGAAATAGTTCAGTTTTGTCTCAGATTTAGTTTGAGAACTCAAACATTCTCTAGCTAGTTCTCTTGGGCACATAATTATTTATTTAATTTATATTTACTAATAATTTAAATTTGAAAATCTAAATAACAAGTCCACTATGCATATTTCAAATTTCTCAATCTAAAATAAGTCTAAACTGAACCGAATTCTTCACATGCATCAGCCACCCGACAATAACTCACAAACTCGCAAAGAAATATTGTGAACAAAGAACGATTGTGAAAATTTGGGTTAGAAAATTGAAGATTTAGTATATACATATGCACAAATTTGTAAATATAAAAGCATTTGGGTATATAAATAAACTAGGAGTATATAACCGAAATCATTCCGTTTATAAAATATAAATTTATTTTTAATAATAAATCAAAACCTAATCTTTGATTTCAGATAATCCATACTAAAATACCCACCCTAAGTATTACATTTTCCTATTGAGAGAGTCTCACGAATCCCAATAAAGATCCATGAGACGATCTCCACAAGTGAGATCCAAACATTTTATAAAGTTACCCAAACCGCGGAAATGCTAAACCTGAAAGTTCGGGATCAACATAAGCAAAAACTGACCAATAGTAAACAGAATCTCAAGAACCAATGGGGAGTAATCCTCAACTAAACCTCAAATGTTTATGAATGATACTCATATGCCTTCATCCACAAAAACCTATCATCATTTTCAAATCACAAATCCCTTGCAATTATTCATACAACACATCTCATGTACTTAATCAGAATAGCATTTGACCTAAACAAATAACATTTTACGTGCCCTGAAACATCATTTTACAATCACTCCACAAATTCAGAAGATGGTATTGAACGAAACAAAAGCAAACAAAACAGACCTGAAAATTCACAACCTTAAGGATTCCTAAAATTCTTGAATGGCAGATAAGGTAGCTCCAAGAAATCTAGCTTCTTTACAAGAGTGAACCCTAGAAATGGGTTTTCCCCTTTTATGAAAAATCTACATAACTAACACTTAGGAAGGAGATTAATCTCTAATTCAAACCCCACAACCGACTACTCATGCTTATAATAAGACATATAAACACAAAATAAACACAAATATCTAAGCAAGGACATAACACAAATAAAACACAAGAGATAAAGAAAAAATTCTCTTGATGGAGAAATCCAAGTGGAGGTCAAAGAATCCACTCTAATAATCCAAGTATGTAATCCAAGTATGTAAGTTGAGTAGATCGATTCTTTTGAAGAAAAATAGTATAATCTAAGTCAGAAAGCTATCTTAAAAATTAGGAAAACGTTATTTGCTCTCCTCCTTCAAATTTAGATATGAACAAAATAAAAAACAACTTAATACGCAAGATTCGAACCGTTGCACGAGCAATGACATGGGCGTGTGGGCGCCCGTATGTATGTACTGGATTATTTCTCGTGCCCGTGCGATGTCTGTGCTCAGGAACGGGCCCCTACACGGGCATGTCAACGCCCGTGTAACGTCATCAGATAGGAAATCACTTGTCTCTTGAACGCGGTCCTTCTTATTTTTGAATATCCAATGATGCTCTCGACCATCTCAAAAAGGGCTCCTTAGTGCTGCAAATCATCCAAAAATATCCCTTTTCTTCACTTCCCTTACCATTGAAGATAAAAACACCTAAAAGAAGAGAAATAATACTAATAAGCCTTATGCAATGCAATAAATGGTTCAAATTAAGCACAAATTTGTTTAAAGAATGGTTATAAAATGTGTACAAAAATACACTTATCATCATGCATCATAAA
>CM008343.1:40163849-40183900 GCA_002525835.2 Ipomoea batatas
GATGCTTTTAATAACCAATTAAGGTAACACTTTTGAAAGACAATATACAGGGGTGCTTTACCAAAGTGAAGAAAATGGAGGATTTTCTGAAAAAAAGAAAGAAAGAAAAAAGAATTGGATAGATAAAAGAATGAAAAATGGAAAACTTGGGGTCGTTTACCAAAATGAAAATCAAAACATCATTATCTATGGTATAAAAATTAATCATAGAAATTGAAATACAGTGACAATAGGTCCCCTCGTAGGAGTAACCTACTATACCACAACACCATTTACTAGCACATTATATTTCATCTATGAGATACATACCGTAATCAGCCTCAACCAATCCTCCTCAAACTAACCCTAGCTTTCAACACATATATGCACTCCAAGAAGTCCCACCCGCCTACCGTACCCACCCTACTCCGGAAAATAATTAGTGATCCTATTAAAAAAATGAAGGAGAAAATTTACTCATTATGAAAGTATAAAGGGAACACAACATCCACCTTAAGAATCATAGTTTGATGTGTTGGTAATACCAATGGGCAACATACCATTTGAATATGGTTTAGAAATTAATGGTTGAAATTGATATAAATTTGGATTAAAATTATGAAAAATAAGGATTCAAAAATAGAATGTTAATTGTAATTTTTTTTTAAAAAAAAAAAGTAAAGGTAGATATAGAAATCTAACCTTAACATATCAACAACAAATGTGTCATTTCCATACTCTTGTTGTTCTTTTTGAATACGCTCAGCATATGATATAAGTGACTCTAAACAACAACTTAAATAGACAACTTTAATACTAGATTAATTTGAGTGTAGTTATTTCTACAAAACCACTAGGCCGGAATTTCTTGTTGGAAAAAATTGTTGTTGATATCTGTAATACAAAAGGATACAATGTAATACAGAAATACAAGGGAACAAAACCGGATCATCTGGTATCTTCAGGCGTGTAATCACTTTCCTATAAGCTTTAAATCTCCCTTATCAAAGCAACAGGGTTCCAGATTTAATCTTATGGGATACAAGAAGATAATGAAATTCTTAAGTTGCTTGATCAAGAATTTCCTGTAGAATTGTAGGACTGTGAAATATCAAGGTTTCTTGCAAATCAATTGCATGTATATTTTCATATGATATATTCTCTGCATATCTGTCTCTGTTCATATTCTTCAGATAATACTCCCAGAATTTATAGAGATAAATTCTAACTGTTAGGAGAAGTTACTTGGAAGTTTACTGCAGTTATAAAACCAACTTCCAAAGATATATATGAAAATAAAACTGACTTGGGATATGTTTACGTAATATTCTGAACTCATGCATGTGATATAATTCAAACAATTATATCCACTCATTTAATATTTCAAATGCATGAGCACATGCACATTAAGAAATAATAAATCCATAGCCACATGCATAATAACTGGACAGAACTCCTTTAGTCGAGAGGTAAGACTTTACGCAAACATTGTAACATTGCATGAAAAGTAATTCAATTACTTACCCACATATTTTAGTAATTTAGTATCTCATAAGTGCATGCTTGCATGCAAAACATGAGACATCATATATGGATACTTACATGCAAAGTAATTAAACATTACCAAAGCAGATTCAAACCTTCGAGAGATAATGCATTACCAAATCTTGCCATGAAGATTGACCTCTCGAACTTCTCGAATGAGGTGTAGCCATGCATAGTATATTTATATATTAACATCTTATAATGCACGAATCATGCAAACATAATACATAATATATACACACCCATGTATTGTATTTCCTTAGCTTCCAAGATGCAAAATATAAACCATTTTCCATGATTAAGATTTTGCTTCTAAAGGAAATATGCATGACGTACGAGACCTTGCTCCTTCGAGAAATCAATAGCAAAGCTTCACGAAGCATACGTGTGAGAGATAAACCATCTCTCGTGCATCTCTCGCGACCTCTTGAGCATCTCTCGTGGACCTCTCGAACACCTCTCGAGACCTCTCAAATACCCCAAAATCATCTCTACCAAACTCAATAATATTTACTGCTCCACAACTCCAAATATTATTTAAGTAATCATGGTAGACATCTAAACCATTAATCTCCATTACTGTACAAATATCCAACATTTCTTTCAAATCCATGCAACCAAAGACTAGATCTTCAAGGACTGAAAAATGATTACTAGTGGCTTCCCAATATTATAGAGGACTCCAATATATCACCAAGAACTTTAATCGACAAAATCCTCCATCTTTGGGTTTCAATTTTTGATCCGTAATAACAAAGTTATCCAATTTGAGGTTCTCAAGTGTAGACAACTTACCAACAACATACATATCCTTCCATTTTAAACTTGTATTAGAGAATTTTAACTCAGAGCTGAAATTGAATTGAACGATCTGATCCTTACAGAGGAGAGATAGTACTCTTATATACAAGCTAGCTAGCTATTTACAGAAACTGATTAACAGATATAGAAACTGACTAACAGACTAACTGATCCTTTCTTGAACTGACTAGCTAATCTAACTAACTGTGGTGAGCTGTATGTGTTGACACTCTGGCAGTCTGGCCAACCTAGCTGCTACCATCTGAAAAACAAAACATCATCATCTATGATTTAGAGAACCTAATTGTTGAAATTGATATAAATTTGGATTTAAATTAAAAAAAAAATTAAGGTAGCTTAAAATCTACCTGAAATCAACAACAAATGTGTCGTTTCCATACTCTTGTTGCTCTTTTTGAATACGCTTAGCAGATGATATAAGTGATTTTGAACACTCATATAACATGATTGATTTGAGAGTAGTTATTTCTACAAAATCACTAGGAATTTCTTTCAATTTTATATCACCAAGGACTAGCTTTTCAAGGACTGGAAAATGATTAGTAGTGGCTTCCCAATATTGTAGAGGACTCGAATGTATCTCCAAGAACCTTAATCGACCAAATCCTCCATCTTTGGGTTCCCATTTTTGATCCTTAACAGCATATAGCCACAATCTGAGGTCCTCAAGTTTAGACAACCTACCAACAACATCCATATCCTCCCATTTTAAATTTGTATTAGACAAATCTAACCGCTTAAGATTTGGCAAAAAATTCTCTAAGCTTAGTATTCTCATAGAATAAATAGTACTAAACTCCCCAAGATCGGCATTAACCACTAGTACTTCCACTTTATATAAATAGACAAGACTTTCAAACCAATTGGGAGCTTTGAATTTAATTTCATGATTAGTAGTAACTTGCAATGTCCTTAGATTTGGGATCCTCAGGAACAACTCCTTTGTACAACTCCTATAATCCAAACTTCTAATGCTCTCCAAATTATGATGAACCGATCTTGGAGGAACTAGTGTAACGCCGACGGAATTACTGATATGCTTCAGTTGAGGTAATCCCCAAATATCGAGGGGTTCACATGATGAATACTCATGAACTCTTAGGTCCTGTAGATTCCGCAACATGAACAAAGGCAGACAATGAATATTCAACCAACAAGAAATACTTAACAATCTCAGATGCACTAGACCCACAATCTCCAGAAAAATATTATGGACATTTATATCACGTGTCCACAAGGATAGATTCAATACCCTTAAAAATTTAAAATGTGCATGCACCCCCACCCATCTTGAAGTACTGTACCCATTATCAATCAGTGAAGAAGTGTTAGGAGTTACACTGTTGTAACTGCAAATTCTTGATTGGATACTCCATGGTTGAGATATATGGGAAGACTTTATTGATTCATTTCTCTTCCACCTCAAACTTATTTCATAACCCTTCTTGGAACATAAAAGATTTTCTTTTTGGGCTTCTCTCAAAGCCAATTCACGCAACACATCATGCATTTGATACAATTCTATATCAAATCTGTCTCGACATATTAGAACAAGATTTCTATCCACAAGATCTTGTAAATTTTTCCTTGCCACATCTTCCATGCTCTCAGACCTCAAAACCTTTAGAAATCCCTCTGAAACCCAAAAATCAACGATTGTACTTTCAACAATCTCATCGTCTTCTGGAAAACACCCAAATGACAAAAAACAAAGTTTAAGGTGATGAGGCAAGAAGGTGTAACTCAAATCAATGATGTTCTCACCCTGTTGATCTAAACTCAAAGCAGGGACACATTTTGCAATATGCTCCCATTCATGAATAAAGGTTTGGTTGGAGTTTGAGAGGAGTCCAGCAGCTACAATAATTGCAAGAGGTAATCCTTTGCACTTGTCTACAATCTCTCTACTAATTTTTTCAAATTCAGGGGACAATCTCTTACACACCTTGCTCTGAAAAAGATCCCAACTTTCATTTGAATCCAAAAAAGGTAAGGTATGGCAAAAATGATTACCTGAATCAGCATACTCGGCCACATTTTTTTGCCGAGTGGTCAACAATATTCGACTTCCACTATTGTCATCCTCAAAACATCTCTTTAAATCATCCCAGACATCTGTACTCCAAATATCATCTACTACGATGAAATACCTTCGATGTTTTAGAAGCCTGTATACTTGCTCACGAGCCAATTCGTAGTTGCTATCTCCATTGTTGTCACTGGCCGTTGCAGGGTCAAGAGAATGAAGCAGGCATTGGAACACTTGTGTTGGATTATACTCCTGTGAGATAGTAACCCATGCTCGATGATCAAAGTGAGAAAGGAATGAAGCATCTTCATAAATTCTTCTAGCTAAGGTGGTTTTACCGATGCCACCCATCCCCACAATTGAGACAATTTCTCGTTTTGAGGATTGCTGGCTCAGGTTGTCCATTATGGTGTTGAACACATCATCGCAGCCCACCATTTTGATTGTAGACTTTGAATCACCAACAGGAATGTTGTCGAGTTCCAGCCCTCTAAGAGAAGCAGGATTGTTGTTTTGTGCGTTGTTGGATTGGTGGTATGCATTCTTAACCTTCAACATGTCTTTCTTGATGTAAGATGTGAGGCTAATTCCTTGGATGAAGAGTTGACGAATCCTTTGTGTAGCCAGAATCCGTTGTTTCATGTATTTATTGAGATAAGAGGCTCTCACTTCTTGTCTGATTACACTTTCTGCTTTGTACAACAACATATACCTCCTTCTCTCGATTTTCTTTTCCCGTCTGAAACAAGATTTCACCTTTTTCTTTATTTGAGACGGCACGCACCATATGAAGTACCTCAGTACATCAGTCTTGCTCTCTTGTTCATCATCCTCACTCTTGTTTCCATAGAGAAAGAATTGATGTCGCCTGCAAAAAGATTTGACCCTTTTGTATATATGAGGCGGCATGCCTGATACCGGCAGCGTGAAGTGCTTCCCTAGGATCTCCATCACACTATTCAAATCCATTGTTTCTATGCCGCCTTTAATTGCTCCATTCAAAATGGGAAGAAGCTTCTGAGCAGAGTGAAGCCTAAGCTTCATGGATTTCCCCAGGAAAAACAATCTCAATTGGTGTTCTATTTGGAACCTTAGTTCAACCGACACATCTCTCAGTTGTGCTTCCAAACCTTTGATTGCTTCATCGTACTCGCCAAGCTTGAAATCGAAATCTTGTTCAAGACAGGTTTGCAAAGAAGACAGATTTTTGTAAAGTAATTTGACCTTTGTTTTGTTGCGAAGAGGGAAAAGGGGTGTGGGTTGCAGGAAGTTTTGATGGAGTGTATCCATTAAAATGGTTACAGCACCAAAAGCCGCCATAGCCAGTGATGTTGCAGATGGGAAGAGGTTATTAAGATGGAGTTTGCAGAGAGGGGAGAAAGTTGAAATTGTGGAGATGAGAAGAAATGAGGGAGGAATTTTTGCAGAGCATGGAATAATGATTGATCCCCCACATACACTTTATTTTTTTTTGTTTGCATTTAATAACCCAACAACTCTTAAATGGACCACATGCTAACATTACTATCCCATTACTTAGACAATTGTCTTGCATCGTCCACAAACACTATTGCATGGACCATGGTCCACATAAGCATAAATAAAAAGTACATTATAAGGCGGGTCGGGTCGAAACACCATGCACCATGCATACTAAAATACCCACCCTAAGTATTACATTTTTATATTGAGACGATCTCACAAATCCCAATAAGGATCAATGAGACGATCTCCCATAAGTGTGACATAAACATTTTATAAAGTTACCCAAACAGCAGAAATGCTAAACCTTGAAAGTTGGGGATCAGCATAAGCAAAAACTGACCAATAGCAAACAGAATTTCAAGAACCAATGGGGAGTAATCCTCAACTAAACCTCAAATGTTTATGAATGATACTCATATGCCTTCATCCACAAAAACCTATCATCATTTGCAAATCACTAATCCCTTGCAATTATTCATACAACACATCTCAGAAGATGGTGTTGAACGAAACAAAAGCAAACAAAACAGACCTGAAAATTCACAACCTTAAGGATTCCTAAAAATCTTGAATGGCAGATAAGGTAGCTCCAAGAAACCTTCTTTACAAGAGTGAACCCTAGAAATGGGTTTTCCCCTTTTATGAAAAATCTACATAACTAGCACTTAAGAAGGAGATTAATCTCTAATTCAAACCCCACAACCGACTACTCATGCTCATAAGCCATATAAACACAAGATAAACACAAGTATCTAGCAAGGACATAGCACAAATAAAACACAAGAGATAAAGAAAAACTTCTCTTAATGGAGAAATCCAAGTGGAGGTCGAAGAATCCACTCCAATAATCCAAGTATGTAAGTTGAGTAGATCGATTCTTTTGAAGAAAAATAGTCTAATCTAAGCTAGAAAGCTATCTGGAAAATTAGGAAAAAGTTCTTTGCTCTCCTCCTTCAAATCTGGATATGAACAAAATAAAAGACAACTTAACACGCAAGATTGGAACCGTTGCACGAGCAATGACATGGGCGTGCGGGCGCCCGTGTGTACGTACAGGCTTTCTTGTGCCCGTGTGATCTCTGTGCCTAGGAACGGCCCCTACACGGGCATGTCGACGCCCGTGTGACATCATCCGATAGAAACATCACTTGTCTTGGCTCTTGAACGCGATCCTTCTTCTTGATTATCCAATGATGCTCTCGACCATCTCAAAAAGGGCTCCTTAGTGCTGCAAATCATCCAAAAATATCCCTTTTCTGCACTTCCCTTACCATTGAAGATACAAAAACACCTAAAAGAAGAGAAATAATACTAATAAGCCTTACGCAATGCAATAAATGGTGCAAATTAAGCACAAACTTGGTTAAAGAATGTGGTTTAAATGTATACAAAAATACATTTATCATTATGCATCATAAAATAGTACAAATTGACATTTATCAAACGTGGGAGGAGCCCCACGTGCAACCCTCAGCCCATGGATGTGCCTATCCCTATTCGCTTTCTTAAACAGAAGTGAGAGACCCTCCGCACACAATTGTTATACCATGGACCAAAGTTCATATTACATTGTGAACCCTGATACAAAAATTATGTACCTTCAATTAACACATTCTGTAGTTACAATTAACTGTTTCTGTACATGTAAACAAATAACTTAATAATTATTGACACATAATATGATAACTACATGTACATAAATTGTCAATTGCAGGTACATAATATGTAACTACATATACAAAATCATTATTTTTGGACTCTGGTCTACAATGCAAAGTAGATCATAGTCCATGATATAATTTTCCCTCCGCACATATTATGAACAAATACGGTGATAATAGGTCACCTCGTAGGAGTATCCTGCCATGCCACAACACCAATATTTACTAGCACATTATATTTCATCGTTGAGATACATACCGTAATCAACCTCACCCAATCCTCAAACCCTAGCTTTCGAAGCATGCACTCCAAGAAGCCCCACCCACTTGCCCACCCTACTCATTTATAAACACATACATTACAAATTTAATTAGTAATAATTCAAACTCACTTATATAAACACATAAAAATATATTACTTACCATTGATAGTATGGTGCTAACATTAATTGTCTTGTCCTTCAATGTGACCATAGTATTTCCAATATATATAGTCACAACATTAAAATTCAAATTAAGACTGACCTTTACTATTTGTGGTGGATACAAAAATCTAACTAAGTCAACCCCAAATTGATTGCACAATTTGTGAAGATACCTGAAAAAATCGTTAAGTAATAGTGTAATACATTAATAAACAATTAACATTTTCAAATTGATGAATACACGAACTTACATGTATAATGGATGAAAGATATTAGAATCTAATTCCAATTCAAAGTAGTCTGTATCAATAGACATTGTTCGAAGCACATTGTGCAACTGATTGCACTCAAATCCCAAATGCTGCAAGGTACCATCGCATCAACCAAACTGGTTCGTATTTTAGTACCCGATTCTTCATCATGGTCATAATTCTTTTCAACTTTTGACTTTATCACTATCTCTTCCTATGGATAGAGGAATTTTTAATCAAGATAATAGATGCAAATAATAAGAATCCAATTAAGTTATACAACACAAACAAGTTCATACCTCTCTTATATCAAAAACTTGATTGATTTGAGAGTAACTATATTTGCAAAACCACTAGAACCGTCATTGAATCTTGATTTGCCCTCATGCCAGCATTAGCTTCGACCCAAATTCTTCAATGCACGTACAAAATACTCTCAATTTACTCAACTCCGCAACTTATCAGCTCAAAACCTCCTACATATAAGGCAAAAAGGAAAGAATAAGTGTTTGTTTGCTTTCAAATCATTCCAAAAAACCGCAATACAAGCAGGTCAAAACATATATGTGCCCACATAAAAATCACAAGAATTTGTAGTTATTATGAGCATATATATATATATATATATTCAGGTAACATTGCCACCTTTCACTTTGTTCTTTTATTTGGGTACTGAGGCAGACTCGCCAAGGTAGCTAGGACTTTGATGTGTTATGTTTTTTACTGTGTTGGTGTGCTTGTATGTAAAATACATATATTCGGCGAATGTTATTCATAGAGACCGGAAGCCAACAAATTAAACCTGTTAGCTCAATTCAATTCGAATTGTAACCTTAAGATTTGTGACTTTGGTTTTTCCCAGACAAACTTATATATGGAAGTGGACAGAGATAGATAGAAGATGTTGATACGAGATTGTACCAGCAGGGGACCGATGGAGCTTCTGCTCTGTTGAAGGCTTCAGATTACAGTGCTGCATGCTGTATAATAGATGTGTGGTGTGTTGGCTGCATCTATCTCGTTTCATCTCATCTCATCTTCATGGAACTTATGAACAGACCACCTCAGATACCGCTGTTTCAAGCAAAAGATGCATCATTGGCATCAGATCAGATGCTTTTAATAACATATTTTCATGCACATGAGTCATCAAAGACAAGGGAAACAACTTATATATATTTCCCTCTCATCTAAATAACTAACATATATATATATATATATAATTGACACAACAACAACAACAACAATACCTTCAATTCAATTCAATTATGGGCTTATGGCCCGCAGAGGCTGTTGTGTGTGGTAATGAGAGGTAGATCCCTTTAGAATTGACTTCATGGAAGCATAATGTAATTAAAGCAGTAGCTAATGTGAATTTTTTGCATTTTCTTCACTAATTGCCAACCTCTGGGCAACCTAGCTGCTACCATCTGAAAAACAAAACATCATCATCTATGATTTAGAAATTAATGGTTGAAATTGATTTAAATTTGGATTTAAATTTAAAAAATAAAATAGAATTAAGGTAGCATAAAATCTAACCAGGAAATATGAACAGCAAATGTGTAGTTTCCATACTCTTGTTGCTCTTCTTGAATACGCTTAGCAGATGATATAAGTGACTCTAAACAACCACTTAACGTGATTGATTTGAGAGTAGTTATTTCTGCAAAATCACTAGGAATTTCTTTCAATTTCATGCGGATAAGGTCTAGCTTTTCAAGGATTGGAAAATGATTACTAGTGACTTCCCAATATTGTAGAGGACTCCGATTTATCGTCAAGAATCTTAATCGACGAAATCCTCCATCTTTGGGTTTCCATTTCTCACCCTTAACATCATACAATATGAGGTCCTCAAGCTTAGACAACTTACCAACAACATCCATATCTTTCCATTCTAACTTTGGACCAAAGAGTTTTAACTCCTTAAGATTTGGCCAAAAATTCTCTAGGCTTGTCATCTCCATAGAATAAATAGTACTAAACTCTCCATGTTCGACACAAAACACTTCTAGTGTTTCCACTTTATGTAAATAGACAAGACTTTTTAACCAATTGGGAGCTTTGCATTTTATTCTACGATTAGTAATAACCTTCAATGTCCTTAGATTTGGGATCATCAGGAACAACTCATTTGTACAACTCCTATAATCCAAATATTTAATGCTCTCCAAATTAGGATGAACCGATCTTGGAGGAACTAGTGTCATGCAGTCAGAAATAATGATCTTCAGTTGAGGTAATCCCCAAATATCAAGAGGTTCACATGATGAATAACAAGAAACTTCTAGTGTCTGTAGATTCCGCAACATGAACAAAGGCAGATACTGAATATTCAACTCCCAATGAATATCCAAGTCACCACGAAAATAATGAATACGTAAAGCTCTCAGATGCACTAGACCCACAATATCCAGAAAATGATGGACATTTATCACCCAATGGTCTACTGTCAATGACCTTAAAAACTTTAAATGTGCATGCACCCCCACCTGCATTAAAGCCTTATAAAACAGTGAAGTAGTGTTGATAGTAGGAGTTATACCGTTGTAACTGCAAATTCTTGATTGGATACTCCATGGTTGAGATATATGGGAAGACTTTATTGATTCATTTCTCTTCCACCTCAAACTTATACCATAACCCTTCTTCGAACATAAAAGATTTTCTTTTTGGGCTTCTCTCAAAGCCAATTCATGCAAGACATCATGCATTTGATATACTTTCTTATCAATTTTCTCTTCACAAATTAGAACAAGATTTCTATCCACAAGATCTTGTAAATTTTTTCTTGCCACATCTTCCAAGCTCTCAGACGACCTCACAACCTTCAGAAATCCCTCTGAAACCCAAAAATCAACAATCTCCCTTTCACAAATCTTATGGTCTTCTGGAAAATACCCCAATGACAAAAAACAAAGTTTAAGATGATGAGGCAAGAAGGTGTAACTCAAATCAATGATGTTCACACCCTTCTGATTAGAATGATCTAAACTCAAAGCAGGGACACATTTTGCAATATGCTCCCATTCATGAATAAAGGTTTGGTTGGAGTTTGAGAGGAGTCCAGCAACCACAATAATTGCAAGAGGTAATCCTTTGCATTTGTCTACTATCTCTCTACCAATTTTTTCAAATTCAGGAGATAGTAGAGTTATTGATCTCTTACACACCTTGCTCTGAAAAAGATCCCAACTTTCATTTGAATCCAAAAAAGGTAAGGTATGGCAAAAATGATTACCTGAATCAGCATACTCAGCCACATTTTTATGCCGAGTGGTCAACAATATTCGACTTCCATTATTGTCATCCTGAAAACATCTCATTAACTCATCCCAGACATCTGTACTCCAAATATCATCTACTACGATCAAATACCTTCGATGTTTTAGAAGCCTGTATACTTGCTGATGAGCCAATTCGTAGTTGCTATCTCCATTGTTGTGACTGGCCCTTGCAGGGTCAAGAGAATGAAGCACGCATTGGAACACTTGTCTCGGATTATACTCCTGGGAGATAGTAACCCATGCTCGATGATCAAAGTGAGAAAGGAATGAAGCATCTTCATAAATTCTTCTAGCTAAGGTGGTTTTGCCGATGCCGCCCATCCCCACAATTGAGACAATTTCTCGTTTTGAGGATTGCTGGCTCAGGTTGTCCATTATGGTGTTGAACACATCATTGCAGCCCACCATTTTGATTGTAGACTTTGAATCAACAACCATAATGTTATCGGGTTCCAGCCCTCTAAGAGAAGCAGGATTGTTGTTCTGTGAGTTGTTTGATCGGTGGTCTGCATTCTTAACCTTCAACATCTCTTTCTTGATGTTTGATGTGAGGGTAATTCCTTGGATGAAGAGTTGACGAATCCTTTGTGTAGCCTGAATCCGTTGTTTCATGTATTTATTGAGATAAGAGGCTCTAAGTTCTTGTCTGATTACACTTTCTGCTTCATACAACAACATATACCTCCTTCTCTCGCTTTTCCTTGGCCGTCTGAAATAAGATTTCACCTTTTCCTTTATTTGAGACGACACGCGCCATACGGACCATATGAAGTACAATAATAAGAATTTCAACACGTGCCATACGGACAATTCCTCGTAATCAATCTGTTGTTTATTCTTGCTCTCTTGTAGAAGTTTTCTAAAGGCCGCGGCTTGAAACTGCCTCTCTTGTTTTCCATAGAGAAAGTGCCGATGCTGCCTGCAAAAAGATTTGACCCTTTTGTGTATATGAGGCGGCATGCCTGATACCGGCAGCCTGAAGTGCTTCCTTAGGATATCTATCATAGAATTGAAATCCATAGTTTGTATGTCGCCTTTAATTGCTCCACTCAAAATGGGAAGAAGCTTTTGAGCAGAGTGAAGCCTAAGCTTCATGGATTTCCCCAGATAAAACAATCTCAATTCGTGTTCAATTTGGAACCTTAGTTCGACGGAGACATCTCTCATTTGTGCTTCCAGTGCTTTCACTGCTTCATCACGCTCCCCCACTTTGAAATCTTGTTCAAGAGAGGTTCGCAAAGAAGACAGATTTTTGTAAAGTAATTTGACCTTTGTTTTGTTGCGAAGAGGGAAAAGGGGTGTGGGTTGGAGGAAGTTTTGATGGAGTGTGTCCATTAAAATGGTTAAAGCACCAAAAGCCGCCATGGGCAGTGATGGAAGAGGTAATTAAGATGGAGTTTGCAGAGGGGAGAAAGTTGAAATTGTGGAGATGAAGAAATGAGAGAGGAATTTTTGGAGAGCAGAGTATAGGAGAAAGAAGAGTTTTTTCTTTTTCTTTTTTTTTTTTTTTGGAAAAATGCAATTTTAGTCCTTCATTGAATTATTCCATCTGAGTTGGAAGCAACTAATCAATAAGCACCCCATAAAGAATCATCCAAAATGAATTTTAATTTGATATAAGAGTTTATAGAAATGAGGGAGGAATTTTTGTCTACCGAGTATAGGATAAAGACAAGTTTTCTTTTAATGCAATTTAATAACTTTATTGTAAAATAATAAATGTGTAATCTAGTTGAAACTTGAAAACACATACTCCGTAATATTTTTCAGAATAAAATACAGGCTTGTGTGAGACCGTCTCACTGATCCTTATTTGTGAGATGAGTCAAGTCGGGTCGAAGCAACATACAAATGTTATACTTATATATGCAAATGTCATACTTATATGCTCAAATATAATACTAATCATAAATGCAATTTTTGTTACTTATAAGAGAAAAAGTATTACATTTTTTATAATAAGTAATGTTGACAAGTGTCCCTTACTTATAAGGAAAAATATACTACTTTTAAGGAAAAATGTAATACTTTTAAATCGAAATGTAAAAGTATTGTATTTTCCTTTAAAAGTATTACATTTACCCTTATAATTAACAAAAAATTTATTCTTAATTAGTATTACATTTGAGCTATAAGTATGACATTTGTGTGTATAAATATTACATTTTCATCTTGATCTGACCAGGCTCGACCCGTCTCACGGTGAAACAATCACACACAAGTTTTTGCCTATTGTAAAATATTAATCCAAAATGAATTTTAATTTGATAT
This sequence comes from Ipomoea batatas, assembly GCA_002525835.2. Classification (NCBI taxonomy): domain Eukaryota; kingdom Viridiplantae; phylum Streptophyta; class Magnoliopsida; order Solanales; family Convolvulaceae; genus Ipomoea; species Ipomoea batatas. The sequence goes on from CM008343.1 coordinate 40,177,608, forward strand.
AAGAGTTATAATATATTGACTACTTGTTATTTTATAGAATTGTCAGACTACAACTCTAGGACTAAATAGGTAATATAGCATAATATATTACCAATCTAAATGTATTACGTCATAAATAAAGTTATTTTTTCCGACCTTTTGGGGTGATTTTTCCCAGTCAACGGAAATTAATTTTCATTGATTGGGTTTTCCAATGGTAGTCAAACACTTGAAACCCGGAAAATGATTTCCGGAAGTCATTTTCCGGGCTTCCAAACACACCCTAAGTAGCTAAGTGTTGGTCGTATTCACTTTTTGCCCTTAAATTATTATTAGTGTTACATTTTTCATCATTTTATTAAATTTTTGTATTCACTTTTCGTCTTTGAGTTATACCAAAGTTACAAATTCCGTCTCTAATGTTTTGTTATTAAAGAAACGAAAAGTGCAACGTCAATGATAATTTAAGGACAAAAAGTAAACTTTATTAACCATATTATTATTTCCATCTTTATTATTATTTGTATTTTATGCTCAGTCAAATGTATACCTAGTCATACTGTATTAGCTAGGGAATAGGAGTGTTTAGCTCTTATAGGACTCTTGTATTATCGTTCAGTTTTACGGTTAATCACAATTCAATTGTTCATCAACTTTACCAACACTTAGAGACGAATTTTACAATTATTGTATAATTTAGGGATGAAAAGAACAAATTTTTTTCAATAATAAACGATCTCTAACTCCATGAAGCCAATCCCCACCCCCACCCTTTTTTTTTTTTCATTTAATTTAATAAAGATGATTGCGAGAACCCAGCAATTATTAAATGGACCACATGCTAACATTATTATCCCATGGCTCAGACAATTGTCTACATGCATCGTCAAATAATAAAGATGATTGCGACAACCCAACAACTCTTAAATGGACCACATGCTAACATTATTATCCCATTACTTAGGGGTGTTTGGTTATTGGCTTATAAGTCAAATTTTAGCTTATTTGACCAAGTTTAGCTTTTTGACCAACCAATAAGCTATTTTGAAGTGTTTGGTAAATGGCTTATTGGCTTTAGCTTATTAGGCCAATAAGCTGAAAATTGAAAAGCTAATGGGGGTGTTTGGTAAGTGGCTGATAGCTGGTAGCTGATAGCTGATCGAGTTAGCTGATAATTAATAGCTGATTGGTTAGCTGGTTTGACCAGTTGATAGTATTAGCTGATCGTAAAAATGTGTTTGGTAAATTAGCTGTTTACTATTAGCTGGTTATATGTAAAATGACCTTTAAGGGTATGAGTATATTATGTCATTTTAAGTTTAAATTTATTAGGAAGTATAAAATCTTAATTTTGATAAATGCTTCAAAAATTTGAGTCACCATTTATATTTAGAAGTGTATTATTTTTATTTACATAAGTGTATTACGGAGGTTTTTTATTTTTTATTTTTTTTTTATTTCACTATTATTGAAAATAATTTTAAATATCTAAAATGTAAAATGATTTTATTGTAAAAATTATTATTATTATTATTATTATTATTATTATTATTATTATTATTAAAACTTAATTAAGCCCATCCACTATTCCACTGATCCACAAATCCACAAACCAGGCAAGTCCAAATCCCTAGTTCCCCCAACCCATTTGTTTTCCCTGCAACGATGACGAGGAAGGCGGCGGCGTCAATAAGGTGAGGAAGACCGGCGATGACGAAGAAGGTGATGAAGACGGGACCGGCGATGGCGAAGAAGGTGATGAAGACGGATTTTTAGTGAAGATCGAAGATGAGGAAGATGGTGACGGCGATGAAGATGAGGAAGACGACAACGACGATGGCGATGAAGATAACAGTGATGGTGAAGAAGACGACGATGGACAAGAATACGGTATGGGTTAACTCGTTTCTTGACTCCAATATGCAGTGTTTTCCGTTCTTGTTTTGTTTGATTGTTTTTTGTTTTTTGTTTTTTTTTTCTTTGTGAAATAAAAATCTAGCTTTGTTGTGTATTTTCACTTTTGAGGATGAAGATGAACATGAAAAACTTGAGAGGTAATCCATTTGAAACACTGCTCCAGTTGGCTCTCTGTAATTGCAAATGTAGAATTGGTGACTTGATGAAACTGCATAGGGGTTAGGGATTAGAGAAAGGCTAAAATAGTAATTTAATAAATATATTCAAGCAGCTATTCATAAACGCTACTCAACCCAGCGTTTCATTTTTTGGCTGATTGGCCCAATCAGCTAAAGGTAATCAGCCATTTACCAAACACATAAAAACAGCTTATTGACTAGTCAATCAGCTATTTTTGGTCAAAAAAGCCAAATTTTGGCTGATAAGCCAATAACCAAACACCCCCAATGAATGTAACTTTTCGTATCAGCTGGTTGGGAACAATGGATATATTGACTATTTTATCCTTTAAAATCAATGGGATTTACTTTTAAATGGGTGGTGCGTTTGTTATTTTATAATAATAATAATAATAATACCCTTAAATGTCATTTTACATTCAATCAGCTACTAGTAAACAGCTAATTTACCAAACAGTTTTTTATAACCAGCTAATACAACCAGCTGGTCAAACCAGTTAACGCAATCAGCCATTAACTACTAGCTAAACCAACCAGATATTAGCTATAAGCTACCAGTCGTTTGCCAAACACCCCCTTAGACAATTGTCTACATGCATCGTCAAATAATAAAGATGATTGTTTGGGAAGAAATAATAAAGATGATTGCGACAACCCAACAACTCTTAAATGGACCACATGTTAACATTATTATCCCATGACTTTGACAATTGCCTACATGCATGGTCAAATATAATGTGCATAACCCATTGATGGAGCCAAGATTAAAATTTAGTAGTATTAAATATTAAATTTAATATTATTCTCAATGATATAGATATATAAATATAAGTTACATTTATAAGTAAGGGTGTGTTTAGAAAGCAAGAAAATGACTTCTAGAAAATGAGTCATTTTTCAAAAATTCATTTTCAGTGTTTGGATGTATTCTGAAAAATGTCTTTGTGTGTTTGGTTCATTTTCTAAAAAATGTGTAGAATTGTATAATTATATATTTTTTTATTTTATTTAAAATATTAAAATATTTATATAGAAAAATACACAACAATGAAAATGCACAAAAACACTCTCATTTGTCTTAATAACTCTTAATAATTGAGATTGTCTAGTGAGTTAATTATTAAAATGGTCTTATCGTTCATTGACTATATAAATAACATACATGATCAATAGATCACAATGTCACATGCATCATTAAAGGAAAAAGTCAATTTTGATCAAACTTTTTTTACATAATAATTTTTTAATAAAAATAAAATTTATTTTTCAAATAACACTACTAAATTGAATAAGTGAATAATAATACAAGTGGATGAACAAGAGACATAGGCCCTGTTTGGTAAATGGTTGTTGGCTGATTGGGTTGGCTGTTTGGGTTAGAAGGTATGATTTGTTAATAACATTAGCTGATTGTAAAAAGTTGGCTGATTGGGTTGGCTGTTAGCTGATAGTTGTTTGGTATAATTTTTTTTCTCAAAAAACTAATTGAAAATGCTACTTTGAGTAACATTTTGAATTTTAGTATTTTAGAGTTACAAAAAGCTTATTAACCAAACAACTAATAGTGATCAAATAAGCCAAAATTGGCTGATAGGCTGATTGTTTACCAAACAGGACCATAAATTATTAGTGCAACCTCTCTGCTTCTTCCTTTCACATGGCTTATTGGTGCATGTTTTTTGACTTCTTGTTCATCCACTTGCATTGCTACATTGGTGTTAGTTTTCTCCCCTTTTTTCATTTTTTTTTTTTGGAAAAAAAAAAAGAAGCTAACTTATCCCCTTAAATTATTTGAAGAAGGAAAAAGAAAAAAAATACAAGTCCTCCTAAAAAAGACTTCATAAAAACACTCAAATTCAAATTTTTAAAAACAAAAATCAGTGGACCCTTTTCCCAATAAATTATTTGTTATAGTGGGTTTATTTTATTAGTAGTTGAAGTGGTATTTTAGTAATAGTAGAAAGTTAGAATTACCACTATATTGTAAGTAAAAATTAGTGACTGAAAGAACAATTGGAAGAATGCATGATTTTTTTTATTTTTTTTTCATCTGAAATGGCATTTAGAATTTTAATTGCCTTGCGATATGGTTAGTGGCTTAATTTATTATTATAATAAAGCTATTAATGTGATGTTCCCCACCCAGGTTTGTATCCAAAGTTGATTAGATTATAAGGATATTGCAGCATATGAATTTGAATATTGAATTTTAATTTCAAACGCTTTTTCGGGTCTAATTTATAATTTTGATTATCATTGTTGTTATATTCGTCGATATAAGTAGTTAGGTTTTTATTTTCTAAATCTAAATTAACACTATATGGCTTGATACATAAATTTTAAATGACTATACTGTTGGAATATAAATACTATACATCATTGATAAATCACGATGTCACATCATTGAAGGAAACAAGCCAATTTTGATATGATCAAACTTTTTTGTACATAGTAAACTTTTTGTATAATTATAATAATTATTTAATTAAAAAAGAAAATTTATTTATTTTTTCAAAAAACATTAGTAAATGAATAATAATACAAGTGGATGACCAAGAAACACGAATAAGATAATGGTCATCCTACACATTTGTCCAAGTTGTCATTTTTAAATGAATGAGTAGGACTTAAATTTTTAACAACTTTTTAATAATTGAGATTCTCTAGCATATTTAATTGTAAGTCATGCATGTGTCTTGGTCGTCGTTTTTAATATATAATTGTGTATTTTAAATATCTCTTTAATAATTGAAGTTCTCTAGTATGGGTTATACTTATGTAAGGCCGTATCACGGATAAGGGTTCGTGGGGTGGGACTGGACGGCTTAATCGTACAATGCCACCAAATTATCAATTCCACATAACGACATTAATTTTTTATCGATGCCAAATTAAAAATAATAGTAAGATTTACGGGTAAAAATATTGTTCCACGGAGGGTTTGGATTTAGGTCCGTACTTGGGTAATAATTAGTTTATTAGACACCAAGATAGTAGATCCTTAAGAATCCAAGCAACATAGTTGGATATTAAAAATACAATTTGTTTTTCCAATCACACAACTAAATTGAATAAGTGAATAATAATGCAAGTGGATGAACAAGAGACATCAATTATTAGTGCAACCTCTCTATGTCTTCCTTTCACATGGCCCATTGGTGCATGTTTTTTGACTTCTTGTTCATCCACTTGCATTGCTACATTGGTGTTAGTTGTCTCTTTTTTCCTTCTTTTTTTTTTTCCTGTGGAAAAAAGTTAAATTATCCCTTCAAATTATTTGAAGTAGGAAAAAAGAAGAAGAAGAAGAAGCAAGTGCTCCTAAAATTTATTTTGTGAGTATTACTGACTCTATCTGTTTAATATGACCTTCACTAAGACTCAATTTTATAATCTTTCATTTGCGATAGTGAAAATATTATGAAAAAATACCAAAACACAAAAAAATAAATAAAAATAATTAAAATTCTTAAAGAAAATAAGCAATGAAATATTTCAAGTTTGTCTATTTGGTTTGAGAACTCAAACATTCTCTAACCAATTCTTTTGGGCACATAATTATTTATTTATATTTACTAATAATTTAAATTTGAAAATCTAAATAACAAGTCCACAATGCATATTTCAAATTTCTCAATCTAAAATAAGTCTAAACTGAACCGAATTCTTCACATGCATCAGCCACCCGACAATAACTCACAAACTCGCAAAGAAATATTGAGAACAAAGAACGATTGTGAAAATTTGGGTTAGAAAATTGAAGATTTAGTATATACATATGGACAAATTTGTAAATATAAAAGCATTTGGGTATATAACCGAAATCATTCCGTTTATAAAATATAAATTGATTTTTTTTTTTGAAACAATATAAATTGATTTTTAATAATAAATCAAAACCTAATCTTTGATTTCAGATAATCCATACTAAAATACCCACCCTAAGTATTACATTTTAATATTGAGAGAGTCTCACGAATCCCAATAAAGATCCATGAGACGATCTCCACAAGTGAAATCCAAACATTTTATAAAGTTACCCAAACCGCGAAAATTCTAAACCTGAAAGTTCGGGATCAGCATAAGCAAAAACTGACCAATAGTAAACAGAATCTCAAGAACCAATGGGGAGTAATCCTCAACTAAACCTCAAATGTTTGTATTCAAAAAAAAAAATCAATTTATATTTTATAAACGGAATGATTTCGGTTATATACCCAA
>CM008343.1:40183968-40204246 GCA_002525835.2 Ipomoea batatas
ACATTGGTGTGGTGAAAGATATTGGAATCTAATTCCAATTCAAAGTAGTCTGTATCAATAGACATTGTTCGAAGCACAATATGCAACTAATTGCACTAAAACCCCAAATGCTGCAAGGTATCATCATTAACCAAATTGGCTCGTACTCTAGTACCCGATTCCTCACCATAGTCATAATTCTTTTCAACTGACTTTATCGCTATCTCTTCTTACTTCTTAGGGATAGAGGAATTTTTAATCAAGATAATAGATACAGATAATAAGAATTCGATAAGTTAGACAACAAAAACAAGTTCATACCTCTCTTATACCAAAAACTTGATTGATTTGAGAGTAACTATATTTGCAAAACCACTAGAAATCCTTGATGCTTTCGTCCTTGAATCTTAATTTGCCCTCATGATAGCATTAGTGTCGACCCAAATTCTTCAATGCACGTACAAAATACTCTTAATTTACTCCATTCTGCAAGACCGCAACTTATCAACTCAAAACCTCCTACATACAAAGCAAAAAAAGAACGAATAAGTGTTTGTTTGCTTTCAAATCATTCCAAAAAGCCTCAATACAAGCAGGTCAAAACATTTGCAGTTATTATGAGCACATATATATATTTTCAGGTAACATTGCCACCTTTCACTTTGTTCTTTTATTTGAGTGAGGCAGACTGGCCAAGGTAGCTAGAAATCTGATCTGGTGTGCTTGTATGTAAAATACATACATTCCACGAATGTTATTCATAGAGACTGGAAGCCAACAAATTAAACGTGTTAGCTGAATTCGAATTGTGATCTTAAGATTTGAGACTTTGGTTTTGCCCAAACAAACTTATATAGTGAAGTGGACAGAGATAGTACCAGCAGGGGACCGAGGGAGCTTCTGCTCTGTTGAAGGCTTCAGATTACAGTGCTGTTGTATAGTGTAGTGTCTTGGCTCCATTTATCTCATCTCATCTTCATGGAACAGACAACCTCAGCTACCGCTGTTTCAAGCAAAAGATACATCATTAGCATCAGATCAGATCAGATGCTTTTAATAACATATTTTCATGCATGGACATGAGTCATCAAAAACAAGGGAAACAACTTATATATATTTTCCTCTCATCTAAATAATTAACACACACACACACACATATATATATATAACTGACACTCCTTTACATTTCCATCCAAAAACATTTCACACTATATAATAATAATAATAATAATAATAATAATAATAATAATAATAATAATAATAATAATAATAATAATAATACAAAAACACCTTCAATTCAATTCAATTATGGCCCGCAGAGGCTGTTGTGTGTGGTAATGACTAATGAGAGGTAGATCCCTTTAGAATTGACTTCATGGAAGCATAATGTAAAGCAGTAGCTAGCTAATGTGAATTTTTGGCATTTTCTTCACTTGTTGCCCACCTCTGGGTCTGAAAAACAAAACATCATCATCTATGATTTAGAAATTAATTGTTGAAATTGATATAAATTTGGATTTAAATTTAAAAAAAATAATAATTAAGGTAGCTTAAAATCTAACCTGACAATATTAACAACAAATGTGTCGTTTCCATACTCTTGTTGTTCTTTTTGAATACGCTCAGCAGATGATATAAGTGAGTCTGAACAACCACATAACTTGATTGATTTGAGAGTAGTTATTTCTGCAAAACCACTAGGAATTTCTTTCAATTTTATATAACCAAGGACTAGCTTTTCAAGGACTGGAAAATGATTACTAGTGGCTTCCCAATATTGTAGAGGACCACCACATATCGTCAAGAACCTTAATTGACGAAATCCTCCATCTTTGGGTTTCCATTTTCGATCCTTAACAGCATATTTCATCAATCTGAGGTCCTCAAGCTTAGACAACTTACCAACAACATCCATATCCTCCCATTTTAAATTTGTATCAGACAAATTTAACTCCTTAAGATTTGGCAAAAAATTCTCTAGGCTTAGCATCCCCATAGAATAAATAGTACTAAACTCTCCAAGTTTGGCCTCAACCACTAGTACTTCCAGTTTGTATAAATATACAAGACTTTCAAACCAACTGGGAGCTTTGCATTTAATTTTAGGATTAGTAGTAACTTTCAATGTCCTTAGATTTGGGATCCTCAGGAACAACTCCTTTGTACAACTCCTATAATCCAAACTTCTAATGCTCTCCAAATTATGATGAACCGATCTTGGAGGAACTAGTGTAATGCCAACCCAAGTAAAGAAAATGTTCTTCAGTTGAGGTAATCCCCAAATATCAAGGGGTTCACATGATGAATAAGCAGAAACTTCTAGTGTCTGTAGATTCCGCAACATGAACAAAGGCAGACAATGAATATTTAACTCACAATGAATAGATAAGTATCTCAGATGCACTAGACCCACAATCTCCAAAAAAATATTATGGACATTTATCTCATGGGTCCACAAGGATATATTCAATACCCTTAAAAACTTAAAATGTGCATGCACCCCCACCCGTCTTGAACTCCCGTGGTAATTATCAATCAGTGAAGAAGTGTTGGTAGTAGGAGTTATACTCCAAATTCTTGATTGGATACTCCATGGTTGAGATATATGGGAAGACTTTATTGATTCATTTCTCTTCCACCCCAAACTTATATAATAACCTTTGTTCAAACATAAAAGATTTTCCTTTTGGGCTTCTCTCAAAGCCAATTCACGCAACACATCATGCATTTGATATTCTATATTATCTCCATCTCCACAACTTAGAACAAGATTTCTATCCACAAGATCTTGTAAATTTTTCCTTGCCACATCTTCCAAGCTCTCAGACCTCAAAACCTTTAGAAATCCCTCTGATGCCCAAAAATCAACAATCCCACTTTCAAAAAAGTTAGAGTCTTCTGGACAACACCCAATCGACAAAAAACAAAGTTTAAGGTGATGAGGCAAGAAGGTGTAACTCAAATCAATGATGTTCTCACCCTGCTGATTAGAATGATCTAAACTCAAAGCAGGGAGACATTTTGCAATATGCTCCCATTCATGAATAAAGGTTTGGTTGGAGTTTGAGAGGAGTCCAGCAGCCACAATAATTGCAAGAGGTAATCCTTTGCACTTGTCTACTATCTCTCTACCAATTTTATCAAATTCAGGGGACAATCTCTTACACACCTTGCTCTGAAAAAGATCCCAACTTTCATTTGAATCCAAAAAAGGTAAGGTATGGCAAAAATGATTACCTGAATCAGCATACTCGGCCACATTCTTTTGCCGAGTGGTCAACAATATTCGACTTCCACTATTGTCATCCTGAAAACATCTCATTAAATCATCCCAGACATCTTCACTCCAAATATCATCTACTACGATCAAATACCTTTTATGTTTTAGAAGCTTGTATACTTGATGATCCAATTTGTCTTTGCTAGCTTCATTGTTGTGACTGGCCCCTGCAGGGGCAAGAGATTGAAGCAGGCATTGGAACACTTGTGTTGGATTATAGTCCTGTGAGATAGTAACCCAAGCTCGACAATCGAAGTAAGAAATGAATGAAGCATCTTCATAAATCTTTCTAGCTAAGGTGGTTTTGCCGATACCACCCATTCCCACAATTGAGACAATTTCTCGTTTTGAGGATTGCTGGGTCAAGTTGTCCATTATGGTGTTGAACACATCATCGCAGCCCACCATTTGGATTGTAGACTTTGAATCACCAACCGTAATGTTATCGAGTTCCAGCCCTCTAAGAGAAGCAGAATTGTTGTTGTTTTGTGAGTTGTTGGATTGGTGGTATGCAGCATTCTTAACCTTCAACATGTGTTTCTTGATGGAAGATGTGAGGCTAATTCCATGGATGAAGAGTTGACGAATCCTTTGTGTAGCCAGAATCCGTTTTTTCATGTATTTATTGAGATAAGAGGCTCTCACTTCTTGTCTGATTACACTTTCTGCTTCATACAACATGTACATCATAGACAACAAATTTTGTCTAATCCGTTGTTTCAACCTCTCTGCCTCTTCTTCATCATCACTATCTTGTTCATCATCACTCTGTTGGCCATTCTCGCTCTCTTTCTCATCATCATCGCTTTTCCTTAGCCGTCTGAACCAAGATTTCACCTTTTTCTTTATTTGAGACGACACGCGCCATACGGGCCCTATGAAGTACCTCATTACGAGCCGGCATTCCTCGTCATCATCACTATCTTGCTCATCATCATCACTCTCTTGCTCATCATCATCACTCTCTTGTTTTCCATAGAGAAAGAGTTGATGCTGCCTGCAAAAAGATTTGATCCTTTTGTATATATGAGGCGGCATGCCTGATACCGGCAGAGTGAAGTGCTTCCCCAGGATCTCCATCACACAATTGAAATCCTTACTTTCTATGCCGCCTTTAATTGCTCCACTCAAAATGGGAAGAAGCTTTTGAGCAGAGTGAAGCCTAAGCTTCATGGATTTCCCCAGGTAAAACAATCTCAATTCCTCTTCTATTTGGAACCTTAGTTCCACGGAGACATCTCTCATTTGTGCTTCCAATGCTTTCACTGCTTCATCACGCTCCCCCACTTTGAAATCTTGTTCAAGAGAGGTTCGCAAAGAAGACAGATTTTTGTAAAGTAATTTGACCTTTCTTTTGTTGCGAAGAGGGAAAAGGGGTGTGGGTTGGAGGAAGTTTTGATGGAGTGTGTCCATTAAAATGGTTAAAGCACCAAAAGCCGCCATAGGCAGTGATGGAAGAGGTAATTATTATGGAGTTTGCAGAGAGGGGAGAAAGTTGAAATTGTGGAGATGAGAAGAAATGAGAGATGTATTTTTGCAGAGCAGAGTATGGGATAAAGACAAGTGTTTTTTTTTTTTTTTTTTTGGAAAAAGCAATTTTTCATGAATTATTGCATCTGAGTTAGAAGCAACTAATCAAACAAGCAATGAAAGGTTAATTTCATCATTGTCCTATTTTCTTATGTTATCGGCTGTAAACACTGGAAAATTTATATTTAGATAAAGTTTTCAATTACATAACTTAAAAAGAGAAATTCTTGATAGAATAACTTCAGAATTGTATAAATATTTTTTTATATCTCATAAGTCTTACATCGATATTCCCTTTATAGAAAAGTAAATACATGTCTAAAAATATCAAATGATCTAGTTTTAATCCCTTAAATCATAATCCATATTTAAATAGAAGCATTTTCTTTTCCTTACTTTCTTCCCATTATTGCATACTAGACTTTAGGACGAAGGAAAGTAGGAAACTGCAACTTTACTTTTGAGAAAATAGAGCAAAAAGAGAAAAGCAAAAGTAAAGCTATTGCTACTAGCACTATCATTTACAGGATATGATTAACTTTTTATTAATAGGATATTAATTACGCGTTCAATAGGATATGATTAACTTTTTATGGCAATATCGCTGGGCTTAGAGAATGTAGTTTTTGAGGCAAATGCAAAAGAAATTGTGGAAGCCATCACACAAGGATTACCTGTAATACCACTATCTTAATTACAAATGAAAATATATCTATGTTCATTAAATGAAGTCAACAAGTCAAGCTATTTATTATTATTAAAGTGTGATGTCACTATTATTCGATATGGGCTATTATTATTAATTATTATTAAGGATACGTTGGAAGAATTGCTATGATATGTTTTTGAATTGTTAAACTTGATTAAAGATATCATTGGGCATGCCTAAGTATGGATTTTATGAATAAGTGAACATGACTATTTTTTATTATAATTGTATGTGTGATTTGTAGTAAGGTGTTTTGATCTAAAAGAGGATCAAGTAATTTATTGACAATTATTAGTTTATGATTTCATATTTGTTTTGCCAAGTTATGAGTTATACAGATTCCATATTACTTTTGGATACGCACTTTGTTACGTGATTTTTAAGGAAATGATTTTTGCTACAATGGACTATTTGAGTATAAGAATTATTTTGAATGTTTGACCAAACTAATGAGGTAACCTACATTTTGGAGTTATTTCCACTTTTGATCCCATGATTATAAGACCATTTTCACATTTGATCCTTGACTATTAAAATTTTCAGATTTAGTCCCACAACTTTTAAATCACTGCCACATTTGGTCATTTCGATCAAAATTTCAGTCATCGGCGACTATTTTCCGGCGAGTGATTTAACTTTTGGACAAATTTGTCATTTCATTTTAAAAATAAAATTAAAAAAATAGCTCTGTTGTGAATTTCCCCATGGCCGCTGCCATCGCCTTCTTCAGCGCTGCATTTGGCGGCGACCTCTCTCTGCCTTCTTCATCTCTTCCATCCATCTTCATATAAGCTAGAAAGCTATATGGAAAATTAGGAAAAAAGTTCTTTGCTCTCCTCCAAATCTAGATATGAACAAAATAAAATACAACTTAATACGTAAGATTGGAACTGTTGCACGAGCAATGACACGGGCGTGTGGGCGCCCGTGTGTATGTACGAGCTTTCTCGTGCTCGTGCGATGTCTGTGCCCAGGAAGGGGCCCCTACACGGGCATGTCGACGCCTGTTGTTGCGATCCGACAGCCCAGAGTGAAGCTTCGTGCTGCCGAAGATTGCTCGAATCGGTCCCAGTTGGTTCTCGAGTAGTTCGGTAGTTTTGGATGGAAAGTAAGTGAAGTACGGGTGAGTGTTTGTTTCTGGTTTAGCCTTCATTGGGTTGGCGTTAAGGTGTTTCTTTGGATTGTGGTGAATAGCGGTTTGCCACGTCCGGCTGTAGAACGGTAAAAATGGGGGATGATGCCACAAGGATGGTAATTTCCTTGATAAGTCGAAAGAGCTCACATAGGACCTAGTGAGAGAAAACTTGCAATGCAATGCGCAAGACTTTGATTCCTAATCTCATACATTGTATGTCTTCAAAGAAAAATGAAGATGCTATTTATACTACTATGACAGCCTCATTATCAGCCAAACTAAAGAAATAAAAATAACAAAAATCTCGTCTAAGAATTAGGTGTTATCTCAAGAGACCAGGGAGCAATTAGTTAAGCTAGAAAATAAAAATTGAATATAAAAATTCAATTTTTATTTAGAAGACTAATTTCTCTTTATTTGACCAGCTTCTTTGAAACTCAATCCTAGACCGCAATCACATTGACATATTTAGCTTCACTCATCTCCCCAAGTTCCCACAACTCAGCCTTCTTGTTGTTTAACTTATGTATGAATCCATTTAAAGCTTCTTGCAACCTCCTGGCCCGTTCTCGTGTGATAGGACCTTCCATCAGTTCCATGACTTGCAATGGATCTTGCATGTCATTTGTTTGTCCTGCGTTGTCCTCATCACCCGTGTTACGTCATCAAATAGAAACATCACTTGTCTTGGCTCTTGAACGTGATCCTTCTTCTTGATTATCCAATGATGCTCTCGACTATCTCAAAAAGGGCTCCTTAGTGCTGCAAATCATCCAACACTATCCCTTTTCTTCACTTCCCTTACCATTGAAGATAAAAACACCTAAATTAAGAGAAATAATACTAATAAGTTAACTCAATGAGGTAATTCAAGTGGCAAATGATTTTTTTTTTTTTTGTGGGGAAGAATTTTAGGAGAACTCGGATTCGATTCCCACAAGGTCACAAGTGACGATTCCCAAATTTAACAAAATCTGAAAATTATTTTTAGGCTAGGGTCTACAATGCAAGGTAGACCCTGGTGCAAAGTATAATTTACCCTCCGCACATGTTATGAACAAAACAAATACGGTGACAATGGGTCCCTCGTATGAGTAACCTGCCATGCCAAAACACCATTTACTAGCACATTATATGAAGCCGCACCCGCTTGCCCGCCCTACTCCGGAAAATAATTAGTGATCCTGGGAAAAAAAAAATGAAAGAGAAAACTTACTCATTATGAAAGTATAAAGGGAATACAACATTATCCACTTTAAGAATCATAGTTTGATGCGTTGGTAATACCTCTGGGCAAATATGGTTTAGAAATTAATGGTTGAAATTGATGTAAATTTGGATTAATATTATCAAAAATAAGGATTCAATAATAGAATCTTGATTTCAATTTTTTTTTTTGAAAAGCAAAGGTAGATATAGAAATCTAACCTTAAAATATCAACAACAAATGTGTCATTTCCATACTCTTGTTGTTCTTTTTGAATACGCTCAGCATATGATATAAGTGACTCTAAACAACAACTTAAATAGACAACTTTAATAGATTAATTTGAGTGTAGTTATTTCTACAAAACTACTAGGCCGGAATTTCTTTCAAATCCATGCAACCAAAGACTAGATCTTCAAGGACTGAAAAATGATTACTAGTGGCTTCCCAATATTATAGAGGACTCCAATATATCATCAAGAACTTTAATCGACAAAATCCTCCATCTTTGGGTTTCAATTTTTGATCCGTAATAACAAAGTTATCCAATTTGAGGTTCTCAAGTATAGACAACTTACCAACAACATACATATCCTTCCATTTTAAACTTGTATTAGAGAATTTTAACTCCTTGAGATTTGGCAAAAAATTCTCTAGACTTAACATCCCCATGAAATATGTCATAGTGTTTTGAAACACCTACAAATGAATTATTAATTATATTAGTAATAAATTATAATTCAATAATTACCAAATACTTAGTTTATATCACTTTATATGTACCTCGTCCAAAGAAGTGAATGTGGAATATTTTGTGCATAATTCATGCATATACATACTTCATAACACTATCCACACTCAACACCCCTCCATTGTTGAGGACACTAGAAAAACAAATGAAAATATAGTAAATATTATTTGTAATCTAGCTAACAATTAATAACTACAAATTAATAAGTAAACCTTATTGTATTTACCTTAACATGCTTCCATTGAGAAAGATTTTTTGGTCTTTGCCCCTATTGATTCATATATGATCGAAATGACCTATAATAACATTAATTTATAAACACAATTTATAAATTATAACACATAATATAAATAATTTTATATATAAATATACTTTTACTTACATATATATTCACCGCAAGTTTGAGTTCTGTATTCCGATCACATTCCACAAGATCAAAAACATATATTATTCGTGAACAAACATTAATCGCTAGAAGCAACTAATGTTGTCTACAATTTATAAACACATACATTGCAAAATTAATTAATAATAATTCACTCACTTTATAAACACATAAGAATATATATATTACTTACAATTGAAAGTATGGTGCTATAAAATTAATGTCTTGTCCTTGAATGTGACCATAGTATTTCCAATATATGTAGTCACAAACATTAAAATTCAAATTAAGAGTCACCTTTGCTATTTGCGGTGGACACAAAAATCTAACTGAATCAATCCAAATTGATTGCACAATTTGTGAAGATACCTGAAAAATCGTTGAGTAATACATTAATATCGTTAAGTAATATATTAATAAAGAATTAAGATTTTCAAATTAATTAATATACGAACTTACATTATAAAGACTTGTATAATGGATGAAAGATATTAGAATATAATTCCAATTCAAAGTAGTCTATATCAATAGACATTGTTTGAAGCACATTGTGCAATTAATTGCACTCAAACCCCAAATGCTGCAAGGTATCATCATCAACCAAATTGGCTCATACTCTAGTACTCGATTCTTCACTTTCGTCATAATTCTTTTCAACTTTTGACTTTATCACTATCTCTTCTTATGGATAGATGAATTTTTAATATAATCAAGATAATAGATACAAATAATAAGAATCCAATAAGTTGTACAACAAAAACAAGCTCATACCTCTCTTATATATACCAAAAACTTGATTGATTTAAGAGTAACTACATTTGCAAAATCACTAGAAATCATTGATGCTTGAATCTTAATTTGCCATCATGCCAACATTAGCGTCGACCCAAATTCTTCAATGCACGTACAAAATACTCTCAATTTACTCCATTCCGCAACTTATCAGCTCAAAACCTCCTACATACAAAGCAAAAAGGAATGAATAAGTGTTTATTTGCTTTCAAATCATTCCAAAAACCCGCAATACAAGCACGTCAAAATATATATGCACATAAAAATCACAAGAAGTTGCATTTATTATGAGCATATATTTTCAGATAACATTGCCCCCTTTCACTTTGTTCTTTTATTTAGGACTCATGTTTTACGTTTTGTACCGTGTTGGTGTGCTTGTATGTAAAATACATACATTATATTCGTGGGCGAATGTTATTCATAAAGACGGGAAGCCAACAAATTCAAATTGTGAACTTAAAATTTGTGACTTTGGTTTTGCATAGACAAACGTATATATTGAAGTGGACACAGATAGATAGAAGATTTTGATACGAGATTGTACCAGCAGGGGACCGAGGGAGCTTCTGCTCTGTTGAAGGCTTCAGATTACAGTAATGCTGCTGTATAGTAGATGTATGGTGTGTTGGTTGCATCTATTTGATCTGATCTTCATGGAGCTTATGAACGTACAGACAACCTCAGCTACCGTTCGTTGTTTCAATTCAATTCAATTATGACAAAGGCTGTTGTGTTTGGTAATGAGAGGTAGATCCCTTTAGAATTGACTTCATGGAATGGAAGCATAATGTAAAGCATGCAGTAGCTAATTAATGTGAATTTTTGGCATTTTCTTCACTAATTGCCAACCTCTGGCCAACCTAGCTGCTACCATCTGAAAAACAAAACTATTGGAACTAGAGTTTGTGTTTAGTTAGTACTCGTATTCTATTGTTATATTAGCTTGTACGTGTACGTTTACAATTGAATAACAGAAACACATTCCTCATCTGGTATCATCGTCAGGTTTAGGGTATGGCACAACTCGGTTCTAACGACGGCTCTGTTGGAGAATCCTCCGAACGGACTGTTTCCGAAGCTGCCATGTCCATTCCGTTACCTCCGCATACAACATTATCATCTGCTCATCACTTTGTTTCCCTTAAGCTCACGGCGCACAACTTCCTTTTTTGGCGTACGCAGATGGTTCCTTTTTTGCGTGGCCAAAGCTTGCTGGGTTACGTTGATGGAACGTCCGAGTGTCCTCCCGCTCCCATGCCGGTGGCAGTTCCGGCGACTGGTTCGTCTGCTGCTGTGCCTGCTGCTGTTGCTCCGACGGTGGACGATCCCCGGCGTACTGCATGGCTACGTCAAGACCAGGCGGTGCTATCATTGCTGATCTCCTCTCTGTCGGAGGAAACCATGCACTTGGCCGTCGGCCGTGCGACGGCGCGGCAGCTTTGGCTGTCGATCGAGCAGGCGCTTGGATCTACGACGCGTGCTCGAGCTCTTCGACTTCTCGGCCAGTTGCAGGCGCTCCGGCAAGGTGATTCTTCCATCTCGGATTATCTTGGCCGGGCGCAAGTTTTGGTTGAGGACTTGGCGTTGGCTGGTCGGGAGGTGTCGCTAGACGACCAAAACCTCTATGTTTTCCGGGGGCTCCGTCCAGAGTTTCGGCCTCTCGTCGCTCCATTGACGCGGGGTGCTCCGGTGACGCTAGGCGAGCTCGCTGATTTTCTGGTGGCGCAGGAGTTTATCTGCGCCGATGATGCTGTGGAGGCTGCTCCGGTTGCGATGGCTGCTCGGCGAGGTGGCAGGTTCGGCAGTCAGTCTCAGCGTGGAGGAAGTCGTGGTCGGCAGCGTGGTCGTGGTCGTGGCGGCCGGAATCGCTCCATGGTGCGCTGTCAGATCTGTGGCATCGGCGGCCACTCCGCTGCTTCGTGCTACCGGCGCTACGATCAGAACCGGTCACCGCAGGCGAACATGGCCTATCATGGTCCGACGGAGGAAGCAGGTTCCACTGCTACGGAGAACTGGTTTGCCGACACTGGTGCGTCGCACCACGCAACGCCGGATCCTTCTTTGATGTCGTCTGCGGCTAGCTACTCCGGCACAGACTCACTGCGAGTGGGAAACGGTAACAATTTACCTATTGTTAGTACTGGTTCTACTACGGTAGTTGCTTCTGATAAAACTTTTCATTTGTCTGACGTTTTGCATGTCCCTGAACTGTATGCTTCTCTTTTATTTGTACAAAAATTTGCTAAAGATAATCGAGTCTTTTTTGAATTTCATCCCTGAACTGATGTGTATGCAATATTTGATCAATTTCGTGCTCTTGTTGAACGCTCTTATAATCATAAAATTGTTTCTATTCAGTCTGATTTAGGGGGAGAATATCAAAAATTGCACCATAAATTTGTTTCTCTTGGTATTAATCATAGGCAGTCGTGTGCCTATACGCACGAGCAAAATGGCAGGGTAGAACGCCGTCATCGGCATATAGTTGAAACTGGGTTGGCTTTGTTGGCTCAAGCCTCTGTTCCTCGTCGGTTCTGGGATTACGCTTTCGAAACCGCAGTTCACTTAATTAATAAAATGCCTACTCGTGTCCTAGGTGATGTTAGCCCTCATTTTAAGTTACATCGTTCTCCTCCATCCTATTCTTCTTTGAGGGTCTTTGGTTGTCTCTGTTTCCCTTTACTTCGACCCTATAATAAAAACAAATTACAGTTTCGGTCAGCGCCCTGTGTGTTTCTTGGTTACCCACCATCATTCCGCGGCTACCGGTGTATGGATCTAGTTACTAACAAGGTTTTTGTTAGCCGTCATGTGCGGTTTGATGAAACTGTTTACCCGTTTGTTTCATCTAAGTCTGTGCAGGGTGCTAGTTCGGTGACTGGTGTGCCGTGGGGAGTGGGCAAGGTTCGTGTGCCTGGTGCTTCTTCTCCGGCTGCTGTTGGCTCTATTGTGGGCACGGTTCCCATGCCTGGTGATTCTACTCTGGCTGTTCCTGATTCTGTTGAGGATTTGCAGGACTCTAGCTCCCGGACTATTACTGATACTGAGATACAGCCGGTTACCACTGAGACTGCTCGCAAACCTACTCGCTCTCGTCGCGTTCAGAGGCCTGCTGAACGCTCTCATGTTATGAGGCTCAGGAGTCAGTCTCAGCCGGGTGATCATTTTGCTGCCTTGTCTGCTCAGGTTGGTATTTCAGATCCTACATGCTACTCACAGGCGGTGCAGTTTCCGGAGTGGCGTGAGGCAATGGACTCAGAGTTTAATGCCTTGCTGCATAATCAGACGTGGCGTTTGGTTCCCTTTGCTCCTGGTATGAATGTTGTGGGGTGCAAATGGGTCTTCAGAACAAAGCGTAAGGCTGATGGCACGATTGAGCGTCACAAAGCTCGTTTGGTCGCCAAGGGGTTTAACCAGGTGGCTGGGCAGGATTTCTTCGAGACTTTCAGCCCTGTTGTTAAACCTACCACCGTTCGGCTTCTGTTATCCTTGGCTGTCTCTCGTGGCTGGTCTATTCGGCAGTTGGATATACATAACGCGTTTCTGAATGGTGCTCTTGATGAGACGGTTTATATGCGGCAGCCGCCTGGGTATGAGGACAAGGCTGTACCCGGTCATGTGTGTCTTTTGCAGCGTTCACTTTATGGTCTTAAACAGGCTCCTCGGGCGTGGTTCACTCGTCTGCACACATTTCTGGTTTCAGTGGGTTTCACGCCTTCGAAGACTGACGTTTCCCTATTCATCTATTCTAAGAGCTCGACCCCGTTATTTCTGTTGGTTTATGTGGATGACATTTTGGTCATGGGAGCTGACTCGTCTCGGGTTACTGGTCTTGTGGCTCAGATGGCGTCTGAGTTTAAGGTGCGTGACATGGGTGCTCCTTCCTTCTTTCTTGGTATTGAGACTGTGTCTTTGTCCTCTGGGATGCTTTTGTCTCAACAGCGTTATATGGGGGATATTTTGAAGCGTGCTGGAATGGTTGATTGTAAGCCGCTTGTTACTCCCGTTTCATTGGTTCGTGATTCTCCTGATGATGGGGTTCCTTATGCTGATCCTACGCACTATCGGAGTCTTGCTGGGGCTCTGCAGTATCTCACCGTCACACGGCCTGATTTGTCGTTTGCGGTTAATAAGTTGTGTCAGGCTATGCATGCTCCGACTACGGCTCACTGGAGTATGTTGAAACGTGTTCTCCGTTACATTAAGGGGACTCTGCATTATGGTCTTCGTATTTGTAAGTCTGATTCCGTTGTGATCAATGTTATTCTGACTCCGATTGGGCTGGTGATCCTGCTGATCGGAAATCTACGAGTGGGTTTGCTGTTTTCTTTGGTGGTAATCTTGTGTCTTGGACTTGTCGCAAGCAACGCACTGTTGCTAGATCGTCGACTGAGGCTGAATATAAGGCTTTGGCTGATGTTGCTGCTGAGGTCACATGGTTGGTGTCTTTGCTTCGTGAGCTCGGTCTGGGTTCTTTTGTGCCTCCGTCTCTCTGGTGCGACAATCTCGGTGCTACCTACTTGTGTGCTAATCCGGTTTTCCATGCTCGGACTAAGCATGTTGAAATTGATTATCACTTTGTCCGTGATAAGGTCGCTAAGAAGGAGTTACAGGTTCATTTTGTTTCTACTAAGGATCAGTTAGCTGATATTTTCACCAAGGCTCTGGCTGGTCCTCGTTTCACTTCTTTGAGGGACAAGCTCAATGTTGTTTCTCACCCTTGTGCTTGAGGGGGAGTATTGGAACTAGAGTTTGTGTTTAGTTAGTACTCGTATTCTATTGTTATATTAGCTTGTACGTGTACGTTTACAATTGAATAACAGAAACACATTCCTCATCAAACATCATCATCTATGATTTAGAGAACCTAATTGTTGAAATTGATATAAATTTGGATTTAAATTTAAAAAAAAAAATTAAGGTAGCTTAAAATCTACCTGAAATCAACAACAAATGTGTTGTTTCCATACTCTTGTTGCTCTTCTTGAATACACTTAGCAGATGATATAAGTGAGTACTCTAAACAACCACTTAACGTGATTGATTTGAGAGTAGTTATTTCTGCAAAATCACTAGGAATTTCTTGCAATTTTATATCACCAAGGACTAGCTCTTCAAGGACTGGAAAATGATTACTAGTGGCTTCCCAATATTGTAGAGGACCCCAATATATCTTCAAGAACCTTAATTGACGAAATCCTCCATCTTTGGGTTTCCATTTTCGATCCTTAACAGCTTTCATCAATATGAGATCCTCAAGCTTAGACAACTTACCAACAACATCCATATCCTCCCATTTTAAATTTGTATTACACAAATTTAACTGCTTAAGACTTGGCCAAAAATTCTCTACGCTTAGCATCCCCATAGAATAAATAGTACTAAACTCCCCAAGTTCGGCATCAACCATTAGTACTTCCAGTTTGTATAAATAGACAAGACTTTCAAACCAATTGGGAGCTTTACATTTAATTTTATGATTAGTATGGTAACTATCAATATCCTTAGATTTGGGATCCTCAGGAACAACTTCTTTGTACAACTCCTATAATCCAAACTTCTAATGCTCTCCAAATTATGATGAACTGATCTTGGAGGAACTAGTGTAACGCCGGCGGAAACACTTATATTCTTCAATTGAGGTAATCCCAAAATATCGAGGGATTCACATGATGAATACTCATGAACTCTTAGGTCATGTAGATTTCGCAACATGAACAAAGGCAGATAATGAATATTTAACTCACAATAAATATCTAAGTATCTCAAATGCACTAGACCCACAATCTCCAAAAAAATATTATGGACATTTATCTCCCGACTGTCAGCTACTTGCAATGCCCTTAAAAACTTAAAGTGTGCATGCAGCCCCACCCGTCTTAAAGTCCGTTTATCAAACAGTGAAGAAGCGTTGGTAGTAGGAGTTATACTGTTGTAACTGCAAATTCTTGATTGGATACTCCATGGTTGAGATATATGGGAAGACTTTATTGATTCATTTCTCTTCCACCTCAAACTTATATCATAACCCTTCTTGGAACATAAAAGATTTTCTTTTTGGGCTTCTCTCAAAGCCAATTCATGCAACACATCATGCATTTGATAGAATATATCACCTTCATCTTCACAACTTAGAACAAGATTTCTATCCACAAGATCTTGTAAATTTTTTCTTGCCACATCTTCCAAGCTCTCAGACCTTAAAACCTTTAGAAATCCTTCTGAAACCCAAAAATCAACGATCTTATTTTCATAAATCTTATTGTCTTCTGGAAAACACCCAAATGACAAAAAACAAAGTTTAAGGTGATGAGGCAAGAAGGTGTAACTCAAATCAATGATGTTCTCACCCTGTTGATTAGAATGATCTAAACTCAACGCAGGGACACATTTTGCAATATGCTCCCATTCATGAATAAAGGTTTGGTTGGAGTTTGAGAGGAGTCCAGCAGCCACAGTAATTGCAAGAGGTAATCCTTTGCACTTGTCTACTATCTCTCTACCAATTTTTTCAAATTCAGGGGACAATCTCTTACACATCTTGCTCTGAAAAAGATCCCAACTTTCATTTGAATCCAAAAAAGGTAAGGTATGGCAAAAATGATTACCTGAATCCGCATACTCTGCCACATTTTTTTGCCGAGTGGTTAACAATATTCGACTTCCACTATTGTCATCCGGAAAACATCTCATTAAATCATCCCAGACATTTGTACTCCAAATATCATCTACTACAATCAAATACCTTCGATCTTTTATAGACTTGTATACTTTCTCAGCCAAACCTGTATTGTTGTGGCTGGCCTCTGCAGGGGCAAGAGAAGGAAGCAGGCATTGGAACACTTGTGTTGGATTATAATCCTGTGAGATAGTAACCCAAGCTCGACGATCGAAGTAAGAAATGATTGAAGCATCTTCATAAATCTTTCTTGCTAAGGTGGTTTTACCGATACCACCCATTCCCACAATTGAGATAATTTCTAGTTTTGAGGATTGCTGCCACAGGTTGTCCTTTATGGTGTTGAACACATCATCGCAGCCCACCATTTTGATTGTAGACTTTGAATCACCAACTGGAATGTTGTCGAGTTCCAGCCCTCTAAGAGAAGCAGGATTGTTGTTTTGTGCGTTGTTGGATTGGTGGTATGCATTCTTAACCTTCAACATCTCTTTCTTGATGTTTGAGGTGAGGCTAATTCCTTGGATGAAGAGTTGACGAATCCTTTGTGTAGCCAGAATCCGTTGTTTCATGTATTTATTGAGATAAGAGGCTCTCACTTCTTGTCTGATTACACTTTCTGCTTTGTACAACAACATATACCTCCTCCTCTCGATTTTCCTTTCCCGTCTGAAACAAGATTTCACCTTTTTCTTTATTTGAGACGACACGCGCCATATGAAGTACCTGAGCCGGCATTCCTCGTCGTCATCATCATCATCATCACTCTCTTGTTTTCCATAGAGAAAGCGTTGATGCTGCCTGCAAAAAGATTTGACCCTTTTGTATATATGAGGCGGCATGCCTGATACCGGCAGCGTGAAGTGCTTCCTTAGGATCTCCATCACACAATTGAAATCCATACTTTCTATGCCGCCTTTAATTGCTTCTTTCAAGATGGGAAGAAGCTTTTGAGCAGAGTGAAGCCTAAGCTTCATGGATTTCCCCAGGTAAAACAATCTCAATTCCTGTTCTATTTGGAACCTTAGTTCAACTGAGACATCTCTCAGTTGTTCTTCTAAACCTTTGATTGCTTCATCGTACTCGCCCAGCTTGAAATCATGTTCAAGACAGGTTTGCAAAGAAGACAGATTTCTGTAAAGTAATTTGGCCTTTGTTTTGTTGCGGAGAGGGAAACGAGGTGTGGGTTGGAGGAAGTGTTGATGGAGTGTGTCCATTAAAATGGTTACAGCACCAAAAGCGGCCATAGCCAGTGATGTTGCAGATGGAAGAGGTAATTAAGATGGAATTTTTGCAGAGCATAGAATAATTGATTGATCCCCCACACACTCTTAAATTGACCACATGCTAACATTACTATCCCATTACATAGACAATTGTCTACATGCATCTTCAACGATCATTGTTGCATTGAACATGGTCCACATATCTGGACCATAAATAAAAAGTACATTTTTAATATATTAAAAGTATATTATTTTGTATATAAAATACATTATTTTAATGTACGTTATTTAAGTACTGAAAATACATTATTTTATATATATTATAAAATAATGTATTTTTAGTACAAAAATAATGTACATTCAATATAATAAAAATGTATATTATATTCATGCTGCACACAGCCATGTGGATCATTCCACACAATAATTTGCACATAGCCAAATAATAAAGATGGTTGTTTGGGAAGAAATAATAAAGATGATTGCGACAACCCAGCAACTCTTAAATGGACCACATGTGAACATTATTATCCCATGACTTTGACAATTGGCTACATGCATGACATAGCACAAATAAAACACAAGAGATAAAAGAAAAACTTCTCTTAATGGAGAAATCCAAGTGGAGGTCAAAGAATCCACTCTAATAATCCAAGTATGTAATCCAAGTATGTAAGTTGAGTAGATCGATTCTTTTGAAGGAAAATAGTATAATCTAAGTCAGAAAGCTATCTTGAAAATTAAGAAAACGTTATTTGCTCTCCTCCTTCAAATTTAGATATGAACAAAATAAAAAACAACTTAATACGCAAGATTCGAACCGTTGCACGAGCAATGACATGGGCGTGTGGGCGCCCGTGTGTATGTACTGGATTTCTCATGCCCGTGCGATGTCTGTGCTCAGGAACGGGCCCCTACACGGGCATGTCAACGCCCGTGTAACGTCATCAGATAGAAAATCACTTGTCTCTTGAACGCGGTCCTTCTTATTTTTGAATATCCAATGATGCTCTCGACCATCTCAAAAAGGGCTCCTTAGTGCTGCAAATCATCCAAAAATATCCCTTTTCTTCACTTCCCTTACCATTGAAGATAAAAACACCTAAAAGAAGAGAAATAATACTAATAAGCCTTATGCAATGCAATAAATGGTTCAAATTAAGCACAAACTTGTTTAAAGAATGGCGTTAAAATGTGTATAAAAATACACTTATCATCATGCATCATAAAAATAGTACAAATCGACACTTATCAAACACCCGAGGAGCCCCACGCCCAACCCTCACCCCATGGATGTGCTTGTCCCTCTTCGCTTCCTTAAACAAAAGTGAGAGACCCTTCGCACACAATTGTTATACCATGGACCAAGGTTCATATTACATTGTGAACCCTAATACAAAAATTATGTACTTTCAGTTAACGCATTTTGTATTTATAATTAACCATTTCTGTATATGTAAACAAATAATTTAATAATTATTAAGACATTATATGATAACTACATGTATAAAAATGGTCAACTACAGGTATATAATGTGCCAACTACATATACAAAATCTGAAGATTATTTTTAGACTAGGATCTACAATGCAAGGTAGATCCTGGTCCATAGTATAATTTACCCTCTGCACATATTATGAACAAATATGGTGACAATAATGGGTCCCCTCGTAGGAGTAACCGGCCATGATACATATATACTGTAACCTCACCCAATCCTCCTCAGACCCTAGCTTTCAAAGCATACACTTCAAGAAGCCCCACCCGCCTGCCCACCCTACTCCGGAAAATAATTAGTGATTCTGGGAAAAAAATTAAATGAAAGAGAAAACTTACTCATTATGAAAGTATAAAGGGAACACAACATCCACCTTAAGTATCATAGATGATGCGGGCGTTGGTAATACCTCTTGGCAACATACCATTTGAATATGGTTTAGAAATTAATGGTTGAAATTGATATAAATTTGGATTAAAATTACGAAAAATAAGGATTCAAAAATAGAATCGTAATTTCATTTTTTTTTTTTTGAAAAGCAAGGGTAGATATAGGAATCTGACCTTAAAATATCAACAATAAATGTGTCATTTCCATACTCTTGTGTTCTTTTTGAATAAGCTCAGCATATAATATAAGTGACTCTTAGCAACAACTTAAATAGATTGATTTGAGTGTAGTTATTTCAACAAAACCACTAGGAATTTCTTTCAAATCCATGCAACCAAAGACTAAATCTTCAAGGACTGAAAAATGATTACTAGTGGCTTCCCAATATTGTAGAGGACTCCAATATATCATCAAGAACTTTAATCGATGAAATCCTCCACCTTTGGGTTTCCATTTTTGATCTGTAATAACAAAGTTATCCAATTTGAGATTCTCAAGTGTAGACAACTTACCAACAACATCCATATCCTTCAATTTTAAATTTGTATTAGAGAATTTTAACTCCTTGAGATTTGGCCAAAAATTCTCTAGACTAGTTAACATCCCCATGAAATATGTCATAGTGTCTTGAAACACCTACAAATGAATTATTAATTATATTAATCAGTAATAAATTATAATTCAATTATTACCAAATACTTAGTTTATACTCCG
>CM008343.1:40205868-40220209 GCA_002525835.2 Ipomoea batatas
TGACTTTATCACTATCTCTTCTTACTTCTTAGGGATAGAGGAATTTTTAATCAAGATAATAGATACAGATAATAAGAATTCAATAAGTTAGACAACAAAAACAAGTTCATACCTCTCTTATACCAAAAACTTGATTGATTTGAAAGTAAATATATTTGAAAAATCACTAGAAATCCTTGATGCTTCCGTCATTGAATATTGATTTGCCCTCATGCCAGCATTAGTGTCAACCCAAATTCTTCAATGCATGTACAAAATACTCTTAATTTACTCCATTCCGCAAGACCGCAACTTATCAACTCAAAACCTCCTACATACAAAGCAAAAAAAGAACGAATAAGTGTTTGTTTGCTTTTAAATCATTCCAAAAAACCTCAATACAAGCAGGTCAAAACATTTGCAGTTATTATGAGGATATATATATATATTTTCAGGTAACATTGCCACCTTTCACTTTGTTCTTTTATTTGAGTGAGGCAGACTGGCCAAGGTAGCTAGAAATCTGATCTAGTGTGCTTGTATGTAAAATACATACATTCCACGAATGTTATTCATAGAGACTGGAAGCCAACAAATTAAACGTGTTAGCTCGATTCGAATTGTGATCTTAAGATTTGAGACTTTGGTTTTGCCCAAACAAACTTATATAGTGAAGTGGACAGAGATAGTACCAGCAGGGGACCGAGGGAGCTTCTGCTCTGTTGAAGGCTTCAGATTACAGTAATGCTGCTGTATAGTAGATGTGTTGTGTGTTGGCTGCATCTATCTCATCTCATCTCCTCTTCATGTAACTTAGGAACAGACAACCTCGATCAGCTAGCGCTGTTTCAAGCAAAAGATACATCATTGGCATCAGATCAGATGCTTTTATTAACATATTTTCATGATATATCATAATAATAATAATAATAATGATAATAATAATAATACAAAAAAAAACCTTCAATTCAATCCAATTATGGCAGAGGCTGTGGTGTGTGGTAATGAGAGGTAGATCCCTTTAGAATTGACTTCATGGAAGCATAATGTAAAGCAGTAGCTAATGTGAATTTTTGGCATTTTCTTCACTAATTGCCAACCTCTGGGCAACCTAGCTACTACCATCTGAAAAACAAAACATCATCATCTATGATTTAGAAATTAATGGTTGAAATTGATTTAAATTTGGATTTAAATTTAAAAAATAAAATAGAATTAAGGTAGCATAAAATCTAACCAGGAAATATGAACAGCAAATGTGTCGTTTCCATACTGTTGTTGCTCTTCTTGAATATGCTTAGCAGATGATATAAGTGACTCTAAACAACTTAAAGTGATTGATTTGAGAGTAGTTATTTCTGCAAAACTACTAGGAATTTCTTTCAATTTTATGCCAGAGAGCTCTAGCTTTTCAAGGACTGGAAAATGATTACTAGTGGCTTCCCAATATTGTAGAGGACTCGAATGTATCTTCAAGAACCTTAATCGACGAAATCCTCCATCTTTGGGTTCCCATTTTCCATCCTCAACAGCACGAATATCCAATATGAGCTTCTCAAGCTTAGACAACTTACCAACAACATCCATATCCTTCCATTTTAAATGTGTACCAGACAAATTTAACTTCCAAAGATTTGGCCAAAAATTCTCTTGGTTTAGCATCTCCATAGAATAAATAGTACTAAACTCCCCAAGATCGGCATGAACCACTAGTACTTCCACTTTATATAAATAGACAAGACTTTCAAACCAATTGGGAGCTTTGAATTTAATTTCACGATTAGTAGTAACTTCCAATGTCCTTAGATTTGGGATCCTCAGGAACAACTCCTTTGTACAACTCCTATAATCCAAACTTCTAATGCTCTCCAAATTATGATGAACCAATCTTGGAGGAACTAGTGTAATGCTGTCCCAAATAGTGATATTCTTCAGTTGAGGTAATTATTAGAGGGTAACGAACCAAAACAGACTGAGCAATGCAGTTAGTGATGAGGTCACAGTCTGTTGTAGTCTGTTGTAGCTCCATTAGCCATACTGTAAGCGGTTACAACCGCCATGCCTGCCATGTATATATGTTCCTCTCTGCCATTCTGTCTCGTATCACAAACACTTCTATCCTAATGAAACAGCTTTCATCTCTTCTTTTCTCATTCTTCGCATAGCTTCGTCATGGTATCAGAGCGAGGACGCTCTTACGCCGCCGCCGTTTCCGGCGCCGGAGAAGCTACTCCAGGAACGCGAACTGCGTCGCCAGTCACAAGATCTCCGATTCGCAATCCCATCCGAAACAGTCCAGAGGTGATTCCGCAGCGGAATTCACAACGGAACTTCAACACGGAGGAACTAGATAATCCTCTGTTTCTTAGCCAAAGCGATACTCCATCAACGATCCTCGTGAGCCCGCCGTTGACAGGAAGTGCGAACTACGGCACGTGGTCGACATCGATGAAGTTCGCCCTTGAAATCAAAAACAAATGGACTCTGATTGACGGGAGCATTCCGGCACCTGAGATAGGCCAACCGAACTATTCTGCATGGAGAAGATGCAACTTGATGATCTGTGCTTGGATCTTCAAGTCAGTCCTCCCATCCATTGCTCAAAGCCTTATGCATTTCGATAAGGGGAAAGATGTATGGGAAGATCTGCACAGACGTTTTTCTCAGGAAGATGCACAACGCATCTCAATACTCCAAAATGAAATGTACAACTTGAAGCAGGGAGCCTTGACTGTCAATGAGTATTACACCAGAAGCAGAACTTTATGGGAGGAGTTAAACACCATGAGGCCACCTCCGATCTGCAAATGCAATCCAAAATGTTCATGCGATCTCATTGAACAAATCCTGAAAGAGAGGGAGACTGATCAGGTAATAAGGTTTTTACAAGGTTTAAATGAAGATTATCATACTTTGAAGTCTAATGTGTTAGTCATGGATCCTATACCGGAAGTGTATAGAGTTTTTGTTATGGCTGAGAAGATAGAAAGACAAAACAGCCTAACAAATCTGAATCTGAGTAATCTAGACATCAGTCAATCCAATGCCATACAAGGCCCTCCTGCTGATGAAAACGTCTCTGTCTCTGCTGCGATTAACTCCTACAATGGGAGACGATTTAATTCTGGAAAGGCAAAGTGTACACACTGCGGATTGACCGGCCACACGGTGGATAAATGCTACAAGAAGCATGGTTATCCACCTGGTTGGGTCCCTGGCTACAAAGCAAAAGGAAGACAACAGATCACTACTAACAGTGAGCTAGGGATTACAGCTGAACAGTTGCAGAAGCTGCTATCCTTGGTGCCTACACATACTGGAGCTAACCATACTCAGTTCTCCTCGGCTTCATCTAGCTCCGGCACCACAGCTGCAGTGGCACTGATGCCTAACTTTGTTGAACAAACTGATGAAGGCAAGTCTATTCTAAACTCTGTGAACTCTCTTTCGTTATGTTCATCAACCTGGATTCTTGATTCAGGAGCTACAAATCATATTGTATGCTCCATGGACTTTCTATCTAATCATCACAGTGTTGATAAGGTCAAGGTAAATTTACCTACTGGACAAAGCATTGAGGTTAAGCACATAGGTGATGTCAAACTTGGGGAGAATCTGTGGCTGAAAGAGGCTTTGCATATTCCTTCTTTCAAATTCAATATCATTTCAGTAAGTAAATTGGTGCAAGATACTGATTACAAATTGATATTTACATCTGGACAATGCTCTATTCAGGGGAATCATGGTCTGATAGCTGGTTTAGCTAAAGAAGAACGAGGACTATATCTGCTCAAGGAACCTCCAGTTTTGCCTAACAAGTGCTATGCTGTGCAGTGTACATCTTTGGAGACATGGCACCAAAGACTTGGACACTTTCCTGCGAATAAATTGTACTTGTTCAAGAATATTAATGTTCCTAGTTGTAAGCCCTTGATTTGTGATGTATGCTATTATGCTAAGCAGAAACGATCTTCTTTTCCTCTAAGTCTTACATGTTCAAAAGCTATTTTTGATCTTGTTCATCTTGACATATGGGGGCCTTTCCCGGTGTGTTCTTTAAAGGGAGAACTCTACTTCTTAACTATAGTGGATGATCACTCCCGATTTACATGGATTCATCTGATGCATAACAAAAGTGAAACGAGGCAATTTCTGAAAAATTTTCATGCGTATGTGCTCACACAATTTGGGCTTCGAATCAAGGTTTTTCGAAGTGATAACGGCAGTGAATTCAAAATGAATGAGTTCTTCTCTGAGAATGGAATAATTCACCAAACATCATGCGTTAATACACCCCAGCAGAACGCTGTTGTAGAACGCAAGCATCAACATGTCTTGAACGTTGCTCGTTCTCTTCGGTTTCAAGCCAATCTTCCTCTGGAATTCTGGGGGCACTGCGTGATGCATGCCGTTTTCCTCATAAATAGGATGCCATCTCCGGTTATCAATGGCTCCAGTCCCTTTCAACGTTTGTATGGAAACATCCCGGTTCTGGATGATATCAGGGTCTTCGGTTGCCTATGCTATGCAACTACTATTTCAACAAATAGACACAAAATGGCTCCCCGGAGCAGAAAAGGCATATTCATTGGTATTCCTTCTGGCACAAAGGGCTATATGGTTTATGATCTTACTGATGGTTCTATCTTTGTTTCCAGAGACGTCATATTCCATGAAGATCAATTTCCGATGACAGATGGGAATGTCATATTTCAGACAAAGCAAAACTCGGGTCCTTCTCTCCCGAATATTCCAACATCTCTGGAAATAGAGACACAGCCGTTGCAGAGTTCTGAAATTCATACACAACCAGAGGATAGTCCTATCAATCATGGTTACTCCCAGCAGCCTAACACCCCCAGTTCAGGCTCTAATGACGAACAGGGAACAACAGTTGATGTTCCTAACTGTGATAGTGCCAGCAATGAGGATGTTTCAACAGATCAGCCATGTGTCATTCCTCGTTGTCCGCCCAGACGATCTGACAGAATTCGCCATGCTCCTTCTAAACTGCAGGATTATTTCTGCGACTCAGCCGTAAGAGAAGGTTCATCTCCTCATTCTCTATCCAAAGTCATTTCATACAATAGCCTTTCTCATCCTCACATGATGTTTTCTATGGCTGTAACCTCCACTGATGAGCCAAAATCCTACAATCAAGCCATAAAATATGACTGCTGGAAAGAGGCAATGGCAGCTGAAATAAAGGCCTTGCAGGACAACAACACTTGGATACTGGCTGATCTACCCACTGGGAAAACACCTATAGGATGCAAATGGGTCTATAAGGTGAAACTCAAAGCAAATGGACAAGTAGAACGCTACAAGGCGAGGTTAGTCGCGAAAGGCTATACGCAACAACTCGGGGTCGATTACATTGAAACATTCTCACCCGTGGCTAGACTTACCACCATCCGCACATTTTTAGCCTTGGCAACCTCCCGAGCATGGCATATTCATCAACTAGATATCAACAATGCCTTTCTTCACGGAGATTTGAACGAAGAGGTTTACATGGTTCTTCCTCCGGGTTTCAAAGGGGAGAAACCAGGGCAGGTCTGCAAGCTGTTACGATCTCTCTATGGCCTTAAGCAGGCTAGCCGCCAGTGGAATGCGAAATTGAGCTCAGCTCTGGCTCAAGAAGGCTTCAAACAATCAGCAGCAGACCCCTCTCTATTCACAAAAGGCTGTGATGCGAATTTTATTGCCATCCTCGTTTACGTGGATGACATACTGGTCTCCAGTCCTAATTTGCAGCTTATACGTGATTTGAAACTATTTTTGGATACTGCTTTCAGAATCAAAGATCTCGGTCCCCTGGGATATTTTTTGGGTATTGAAGCTCATGTCGGAGAAAATGGTCTGAACCTTTGCCAGCGAAAATATGCTCTAGATATTTTGAATGAATCGGGGTTCATTAATTCCAAACCAGTGAATACGCCAATGGTCCCTGGGCATCAGTTAAGCAAAACCGGTGGCACTAGCCTATCTGATGTTAGCAGTTACAGACGGCTTGTGGGCAGACTGCTATACCTAACTGCAACAAGACCTGATATCTCTTTCGCAGTTCAGCAATTGAGTCAGTATGTCGACTCTCCAACTGATCAACACCTTATGGCAGCACATAGGGTGCTTCGATATATAAAGAAGGCACCGGGGCAGGGTTTGTTCTATCCTAAACATGGTGATATGCAGCTCAACGTTTTCTCTGACTCGGACTGGGCGACGTGCATGGAAACTCGCAGGTCTATCACTGGGTTCTGCGTCTTCCTCGGATCTGCTCTCATATCCTGGAAATCGAAAAAGCAGGTGACGGTTTCCCGATCATCTTCCGAGGCCGAGTATCGAGCCCTTGCAGCTACTGTATGCGAGGTTCAGTGGCTTACTTCACTTCTGAGCGATCTCCAAGTTCAGTTGCTCAAACCTGCCACAGTTTTTTGCGATAGCAAGTCCGCAATAGCCATAGCGGAAAACCATGTCTTCCACGAAAGAACGAAGCACATCGACATTGATTGTCACCTGGTTCGAGAGAAGGTGAGTCAAGGGCTCGTCAAACTCTTAGCTGTTCCGTCATCCAACCAGATCGCAGACGGACTTACGAAGCCTCTTCCTACAGCGATGTTCCAGACTTTCGCTTCTAAACTGGGCATTCAAGACTTACATGCTCCAGTTTACGGGGGGGTATTAGAGGGTAACGAACCAAAACAGACTGAGCAATGCAGTTAGTGATGAGGTCACAGTCTGTTGTAGTCTGTTGTAGCTCCATTAGCCATACTGTAAGCGGTTACAACCGCCATGCCTGCCATGTATATATGTTCCTCTCTGCCATTCTGTCTCGTATCACAAACACTTCTATCCTAATGAAACAACTTTCATCTCTTCTTTTCTCATTCTTCGCATAGCTTCGTCAGTAATCCCCAAATATCAAGGGGTTCACATGATAAATATTCATAAACTACTTGTAGTGTCTGTAGATTCCGCAACATGAACAAAGGCAGACAATGAATATTTAACCCACAACGAATAGTTAACCTTCTCAGATGCACTAGACCCACAATCTCCAAAAAAATATTATGGACATTTATCTCACGGGTCCACAAGGATAGATTCAATACCCTTAAAAACTTAAAATGTGCATGCAGCCCCACCCGTCTTGAACTCCCGTGGTAATCATCATCATCAATCAGTGAAGAAGTGTTGGTAGTAGGAGTTATACTGTTGTAACTGCAAATTCTTGATTGGATACTCCATGGTTGAGATATATGGGAAGACTTTATTGATTCATTTCTCTTCCACCTCAAACTTATATCATAACCCATCTTGGAACATACAAGATT
This sequence comes from Ipomoea batatas, assembly GCA_002525835.2. Lineage (NCBI taxonomy): Eukaryota > Viridiplantae > Streptophyta > Magnoliopsida > Solanales > Convolvulaceae > Ipomoea > Ipomoea batatas. The sequence goes on from CM008343.1 coordinate 40,213,185, forward strand.
TTCTTTTTGGGCTTCTCTCAAAGCTAATTCACGCAAGACATCATGCATTTGATAGAAGTCTATATTATTTCTATCTTGACAAATTAGAACAAGATTTCTATCCACAAGATCTTGTAAATTTTTGCTTGCCACATCTTCCAAGCTCTCAGATTTCGGAACCTTCAGAAATCCCTCTAAAACCCAAAAATTAACAATCTTCCCTTCATAAATCTCATTGTCTTCTGGAAAACACCCAAATGACAAAAAACAAAGTTTAAGGTGATGAGGCAAGAAGGTGTAACTCAAATCAATGATGTTCTCACCCTGTTGATTAGAATGATCTAAACTCAACGCAGGGACACATTTTGCAATATGCTCCCATTCATGAATAAAGGTTTGGTTGGAGTTTGAGAGGAGTCCAGCAGCCACAGTAATTGCAAGAGGTAATCCTTTGCACTTGTCTACTATCTCTCTACCAATTTTTTCAAATTCAGGGGACAATCTCTTACACACCTTGCTCTGAAAAAGATCCCAACTTTCATTTGAATCCAAAAAAGGTAAGGTATGGCAAAAATGATTACCTGAATCAGCATACTCAGCCACATTTTTTTGCCGAGTGGTCAACAATATTCGACTTCCACTATTGTCATCCTGAAAACATCTCATTAAATCATCCCAGACATCTGTACTCCAAATGTCATCTACTACGATCAAATACCTTCGATGTTTTAGAAGCCTGTATACTTGCTCACGAGCCAATTCGTAGTTGCTATCTCCATTGTTGTGACTGGCCCTTGCAGGGTCAAGAGAATGAAGCAGGCATTGGAACACTTGTGTTGGATTATACTCCTGTGAGATAGTAACCCATGCTCGATGATCAAAGTGAGAAAGGAATGAAGCATCTTCATAAATTCTTCTAGCTAAGGTGGTTTTACCGATGCCACCCATCCCCACAATTGAGACAATTTCTCGTTTTGAGGATTGCTGGCTCAGGTTGTCCATTATGGTGTTGAACACATCATCGCAGCCCACCATTTTGATTGTAGACTTTGAATCACCAACCGGAATGTTGTCGAGTTCCAGCCCTCTAAGAGAAGAAGGATTGTTGTTGTTTTGTGAGTTGTTGGATTGGTGGTATGCATTCTTAACCTTCAACATCTCTTGCTTGATGTTTGATGTGAGGCTAATTCCTTGGATGAAGAGTTGACGAATCCTTTGTGTAGCCAGAATCCGTTGTTTCATGTATTTATTGAGATAAGAGGCTCTCACTTCTTGTCTGATTACACTTTCTGCTTTGTACAACAACATATACCTCCTTATCTCTACCTCATCGATTTTCCTTTCCCGTCTGAAACAAGATTTCACCTTTTTCTTTATTTGAGACAGCACGCACCGTATGAAGTACCTCGGTACATCAATCTTGCTCTCTTGATCATAATGGTAAGATCGTCTTTCATAGAGAAAGAATTGATGTCGCCTGCAAAAAGATTTGACCCTTTTGTATATATGAGGCGGCATGCCTGATACCGGCAGCGTGAAGTGCTTCCTTAGGATCTCCATCACAGAATTGAAATCCATAGTTTGTATGCCGCCATTAATTGCTGCATTCAAAATGGGAAGAAGCTTTTGAGCAGAGTGAAGCCTAAGCTTCATGGATTTCCCCAGGTAAAACAATCTCAATTGGTGTTCTATTTGGAACCTTAGTTCAACTGACACATCTCTCAGTTGTGCCTCTAACCCTTTCATTGCCTCATCGTACTCCCCCACCCTGAAACCCAAATCTTTTTCAAGAGAGGTTTGCAAAGAAGAGAGATTTCTGTAAAGAGAAGAGACCTTTTTTTTGTTGCGGAGAGGGAAAAAGGGTGTCGGTTGGAGGAAGTGTAGATGGAGTGTGTCCATTAAAATGGTTACAGCACCAAAAGCCGCCATAGCCAGTGATGTTGCAGATGGGAAGAGGTTATTAAGATGGAGTTTGCAGAGAGGGGAGAAAGTTGAAAGTGTGGAGATGAGAAGAAATGAGGGAGGAATTTTTGCAGAGCATAGAATAATTATTGATCCCCCACATACACTTTATTATTATTTTTTTTTTGTTTGCATTTAATAACCCAACAACTCTCAAATGGACCACATGCTAACATTACTATCCCATTACTTAGACAATTGTCTTGCATCGTCCACAATCACTATTGCATGGACCATGGTCCACACAAGCATAAATAAAAAGTACAATTTTTTTTTTAAAAAAAATGGGTCACAATTATGTGAGACCGTCTCATGGATCTTTGTTCGTGATGCGGGTCGGGTCGGGTCGAAACACCATGCAAATGTCACACTTATATGAGCAAATGTCATACTTATATGCTCAAATATAATACTAATTAGGAATACAATTTTTATTACTTATAAGAGAAAAAGTATTACATTTTCCATAATAAGTAATGTTGACAAGTTTTCCTTACTTATAAGGGAAAATATAATACTTTTGAGGAAAAATGTAATACTTTTAAATCGAAATGTAAAAGTATTGTATTTTCCCTTAAAAGTATTACATTTACCCTTATAAGTAACAAAATTTTTATTCCTGATTAGTATTACATTTGAGCATATAGGTATGACATTTGTGCGTATAAGTGTTACATTTACATTTTGACCCGACCCGACCCGTCTCACGGTGAGAATGTCTCACACAAGTTTTTGTCAAAAAAAATACATTTTTAATATATCAAAAGTACATTATTTTTATACATTGAATACATTATTTTATGGTACATTATTTAAGTACTGAAAGTACATTACTTTATATATACTATGAAATAATGTACCTTCACTATAATAAAAATGCACATTATATTCATGGTCCACACAATTATGTAGATCATGGTCCACACAATAATTTGCCCATCGCCAGACGGTTGTTTGGGAAGAAATAATAAAGATGATTGCGACAACCCAACAACTCTTAAATGGACCACATGTGAACATTATTATCCCATGACTTTGACAATTGCCTACCTGCATGGTCAAATATAATGTGCATAACCCATGTACGGAGCCAAGATTATTTTAGTAGTATTAATTCATGAATTATTGCATCTGAGTTGGAAGAACCTAATCAATCAAGCACCCCATAAAGAATCATCCAAAATGAATTTTAATTTGATATAAGAGTTTATAATATATTGACTACTTGTTTCTTTTATAGCCTAATATATTACCCATCTAAAATATTACTACAGTACAAAGTAAAATCAACGTTTTAATATTGTTGGGCGTTGGTCTGGTTAGCTGAGTTTAGCTCCTACTTGATTCGAGATGTGACGTTGTCGCTTAACATGAAAGGATTTAATTTTCTAATGAGTTAATTATTAAAATGGTCTTATAGTCCCTTGACTATATAAATACTATACACCGATCAATAAATCACAATGTCACGCATGCATCATTAAAGGAAAAGGTCAATTTTGATCAAACTTGTTTTACATAATAATTATTTAATAAAAATAAAATTTATGTTTTCAATAACACTACTAAATTGAATAAGTGAATAATAATACAAGTGGATGAACAAGAGACATCAATTATTAGTGCAACCTCTCTGTGTCTTCCTTTCACATGGCCTATTGGTGCATGTTTTTTGACTTCTTGTTCATCCACTTGCATTGCTACATTGGTGTTAGTTTTCTCCCCTTTTTTCATTTTTTTTTTTTGTGGAAAAAAAAAAAAGAAGAAGCTAACTTATCCCCTTAAATTATTTGAAGAAGGAAAAAGAAAAAAATACAAGTCCTCCTAAAAAAGACTTCATAAAAACACTCAAATTCAAATTTTTAAAAACAAAAATCAGTGGACCCTTTTCCCAATAAATTATTTGTTATAGTGGTTTTTTTTTTATTAGTAGTTGAAGTGGTATTTTAGTAATAGTAGAAAGTTAGAATTACCACTATATTTTAAGTTAAAATTAGTGACTGAAAGAACAATTGGAAGAATGCATGATTTTTTATTTCTTTTTTCATCTGAAATGGCATTTAGAATTTTAATTGCCTTGCGATATGGTTAATGGCTTAATTTATTATTATTACAATAAAGCTATTAATGTGATGTTCCCCAACCACGTTTGTATCCAAAGTTGATTAGATTATAAGGATATTGCAGCATATGAATTTGAATATTGAATTTTAATTTCAGACGCTTTTTCGGGTCTAATTTATAATTTTGATTATCGTTGTTGTTATATTCGTCGATATAAGTAGTTAGGTTTTTATTTTCTAAATCTAAATTAATACTATATGACTTGATACATAAATTTTAAATGACTATATTGTTGGAATATAAATACTATACATCATTGATAAGTCACAATGTCACATCATTGAAGGAAACAAGCCAATTTTGATCAAACTTTTTTGTACATAGTAAACTTTTTGTATAATTATTTAATTATAAAAGAAAATTTATTTATTTTTTCAAAAAACATTAGTAAATGAATAATAATACAAGTGGATGACCAAGAAACACGAATAAGATAATGGTCATCCTACACATTTGTCCAAGTTGTCATTTTTAAATAAATGAGTAGGACTTAAATTTTTAACAACTTTTTAATAATTGAGATTCTCTAGCATATTTAATTGTAAGTCATGCATGTGTCTTGGTCGTCGTTTTTAATATATAATTGTGTATTTTAAATAACTCTTTAATAATTGAAGTTCTCTAATTTGGGTTATACTTATGTAAAGTCGTATCACGGATAAGGGTTTGTGGGGTGGGACAGGACGGCTCAATCGTACAATGCCACCAAATTATCAATTCCACATAACGACATTAATTTTTTATCGATGCCAAAAATAATAGTAAGATTTACTGGTAAAAATATTGTTCCACGGAGGGTTTGGATTTAGGTCCGTACTTGGGTAATAATTAGTTTATTAGACACCAAGATAGTAGATCCTTAAGAATCCAAGCAACATAGTTGGATATTAAAAATACAATTTGTTTTTCCAATCACACAACTAAATTGAATAAGTGAATAATAATGCAAGTGGATGAACAAGAGACATCAATTATTAGTGCAACCTCTCTATGTCTTCCTTTCACATGGCCCATTGGTGCATGTTTTTTGACTTCTTGTTCATCCACTTGCATTGCTACATTGGTGTTTTTTTTTTTTTTTTTAATAAAACTGACCCTATTACATTGTAGTATCTGTTCATCATTGCTACATTGGTGTTAGTTGTCACTTTTTTCCATTTTTTTTTGGTGGAAAAAAGTTAAATTATCCCTTCAAATTATTTGAAGTAGGAAAAAAGAAGAAGAAGAAGAAGCAAGTGCTCCTAAAATTTATTTTGTGAGTATTATTGACTCTATCGGTTTAATATGACCTTCACTGAGACTCAATTTCATAATTTTTCATTTGCGAGAGTGAAAATATTATGAAAAAATACCAAAAAATAAAAAATAATAATTAAAATTCTTAAAGAAAATAAGCAATGAAATAGTTCAGTTTTGTCTTAGATTTGGTTTGAGAACTCAAACATTCTCTAGCTAGTTCTCTTGGGCACATAATTATTTATTTATATTTACTAATAATTTAAATTTGAAAATCTAAATAACACGTCCACAATGCATATTTCAAATTTCTCAATCTAAAATAAGTCTAAACTGAACCGAATTCTTCACATGCATCTGCCACCCGACAATAACTCACAAACTCGCAAAGAAATATTGAGAACAAAGAACAATTGTGAAAATTTGGGTTAGAAAATTGAAGATTTAGTATATACATATGGACAAATTTGTAAATATAAAAGCATTTGGGTATATAAATAAACTAGGAGTATATAACCGAAATCATTCCGTTTATAAAATATAAATTGATTTTTAATAATAAATCAAAACCTAATCTTTGATTTCAGATAATCCATACTAAAATACCCACCCTAAGTATTACATTTTTATATTGAGACGATCTCACAAATCCCAATAAGGATCAATGAGACGATCTCCCATAAGTGTGACATAAACATTTTATAAAGTTACCCAAACAGCGGAAATGCTAAACCTTGAAAGTTGGGGATCAGCATAAGCAAAAACTGACCAATAGCAAACAGAATCTCAAGAACCAATGGGGAGTAATCCTCAACAAAACCTCAAATGTTTATGAATGATACTCATATGCTTTCATTAACAAAAACCTATCATCATTTGCAAATCACTAATCCCTTGCAATTATTATTCATACAACACATCTCAGAAGATGGTGTTGAACGAAACAAAAGCAAACAAAACAGACCTGAAAATTCACAACATTAAAGATTCCTAAAAATCTTGAATGGCAGATAAGGTAGCTCCAAGAAACCTTCTTTACAAGAGTGAACCCTAGAAATGGGTTTTCCCCTTTTATGAAAAATCTACATAACTAGCACTTAGGATGGAGATAATCTCTAATTCAAACCCCACAACCGACTACTCATGCTTATAAGCCATATAAACACAAGATAAACACAAGTATCTAGCAAGGACAGAGAACAAATAAAACACAAGAGATAAAGAACAACTTCTCTTAATGGAGAAATCCAAGTGGAGGTCGAAGAATCCACTCCAATAATCCAAGTATGTATGTTGAGTAGATCGATTCTTTTGAAGAAAAATAGTCTAATCTAAGCTAGAAAGCTATCTGGAAAATTAGGAAAAAGTTCTTTGCTCTCCTCCTTCAAATCTAGATATGAACAAAATAAAAGACAACTTAATACGCAAGATTAGACCCGTTGCACGAGCAATGACATGGGTGTGCGGGCACCCATGTGTACGTACGGGCTTTCTCGTGCCCGTGTACATGTGACGTCTGTGCTCAGGAACGGCCCCCTACACGGGCATGTCAACGCCAGTTGGACGTCATCAGATAGAAACATCACTTATTTTGGCTCTTGAACGTGATCCTTCTTCTTGATTATCCAATGATGCTCTCGACCATCTCAAAAAGGGCTCCTTAGTGCTGCAAATCATCCAAAAATATCCCTTTTCTTCACTTCCCTTACCATTGAAGATAAAAA
>CM008343.1:40245886-40256864 GCA_002525835.2 Ipomoea batatas
AGAAAGAGCCAAATTGAGATCCTGTGCAGTTTACAAAAGCTTCGCCAAAATCCCCGCCACTATCAATAGCTCAATCCTATTGCCAAAACTAAACAGGCCGGCGGGATCGTAGAGGGCAGAATGGGGTCGGGTTACATTTGAATAGCTTGGGTCGTAGAAATCGTACGCCATCACGTTTACCCAATCCAGGTTTTTTTGGATAGCCTGGACGGGATAACACAATTCGTTAATTCTGGATAAGTAGTAAATCACCGCCGTTAAGAGCAGCGGTGACCGGCCGGAGCTGGCGGCTTCGGCAGCCACCGCGGCACGCCATTCTTTCAGGAGCGACTCCAAATCAGCCATTTGATTCGTGGTTCTTGGGTATTCCCAATTCAGGTCCAGCCCAGAAAACCCGTTAGCTCTAGCTACGGAAATGGAGGAATCTATGAACGATTTCCGGGAACTGGGTTGACTGGCCATGGCCGGAAAAGTGGCGGGGTGGACTTTTCCGCCGCCAATGGATAGGAGGGTCTTGACGGAAGGGTTTTTGCGGCGGACAGTGGGTGTGAACTGGGAAAATGATGCAGAGGGAAGGGTGACCTTGTTGGTTTGAGGATCAAGGTTTGCAAATGCGCAGAAAAGGTGAGTGAACAAAGTGGAGTTTATGTCGGAGGCTGGAACTCCGGCGTCTGCCAACCAATATGCTCCATTCACGGCGCCTTGCCCAAAGGACGTCTGAAACTCAACGACAAGGACAAGAAGAAAAAGGTAAAACACAATTTTGGGAGCCATTTGAAGTGTATTAAGCAACCTTATCGAGCTATCACAATATATATATATATATACACACACACACACTAATAAGAGCTAATAAAGTAATTATGCCTATAATGGAAATTAAAAAATGTTTCTTTCAATTATTTGATGAGATGAAAGGTTCATATTATTTTAATTTTAGAATTTTTTTTAATTTTAATTTCCTATTTTAATTTAGAATTAGGTGTCTGCAATGCCTTTATTCAAAAACCTTTATTCATTATCAATGAATTAAATAAGAGAAATAATTTTATTAGTTATATTATGTTTATTTTTTCCAATTCAAAGAGTCCTTACATTCAAATTCATTAATTGATTATATTCACTACATTGTCCATTGCCTTCTTTTTACATTATCTTGTAATTAAATATCAAAGTTATAATACAAGATGAAATTGTATTGTGAGTCTTGAATGTACAATTAAGTTTAAGGTTCCTAATTTATTTTAAAAGAATTATTTATCTGAACATATTAATTAATTAGAAAAGATAAATAAAAGGCATAAACAATAAAGCAATAAACAGGAACCAGACACCAGAATTTTTTACGCAGTTCGGAGCTCCACTCCTACGTCTGCGGGGCACTTCACATCAGTCCAATCCACTAGATGATCACAAGAGTTACAAGGAGTCACACAACAACCATCCTACACTAATGGTTACAAAAAAGTACTCCTAGCTAAGCCTTCATCATCTTCAAGTTGACACTGTACTGTGCGAGTCCAGGTTCACCAACACGACCGAACCTCCAAATAAGCAACCAAGCTGATAAGAACATGTGAAGTAATGTAAGTAACCTGTATACAGTTCTCTTGTAAATTCTGGAATAATAAAGTGATCAAATCGGCAATGAGAACCAAGTCCTAGAGCTCTTTATATAGCTAGTGAACTAACCAAATATCCCCAACTCCAGGTGCTGTTAATCCCTCAATTCAAGCTCTATCCAGTAGAATAAATCATCCCATAAATCGTGGATCAAGGACTTGACTCAGTTTGAATTCATCAAATCAAATACTGGTACTAATCTAGAGCAGACAAAACACAAATCCAGGGCAGACAGAGAACGGATCCAGTGCTGATATAGTTGACTCAATAACAACCTATTAGACTTAAACTAAGATTTTTGACTAATAATTAAGCCAATTAAAGGTGATCCAAATGTGTATCATTTGTACACTTACACAAGATTACAAGATAATGTTATATATTTATTTCTCAAGTATTTTATTAATACCATAAAAAAATAGTTTGAACCCAATCATATTAAGTACTATGGAGGATTTGTTGACAAAGAGAGTAATATTCAAATAACATAATAAATTGAAGCGGGAGATTACTCCGTAATATCTTTGGACTACATCATAGTTGTTTACCGTATATAAATTTTATTTCTTTATTAAGATGATTTAAAATGTTTAAATTTTTACTACCTTATCTAATCTTATTCCTTAAACTAAGGATTTCTCTATCCCAAGAACTCATTCAACAATAATGGTTGAACCAAATATACCTCGAGCAGGACTGATATGCTTTTATATTGATAATAATATGTAAATGTTGATTAGATCATTATCTTATGTAGCTACATAGAAAACTCATTATTATTAAAAATGTCAATGTAGGTAAGTAGAACATCGTGACACACTTGACGCATTGAAAATATGATGAGATTACAACAATGCTGCAATCAATTTGGCAAATCTAGAAAATGAAGAAATTTCAAAAATAGGCATCGTTGATGCATTCATTGAACCTGTGTGTAAAATACATATTGTGCGTTCATTAAATATATAACTAATATAAATTTACAATTCATTTCATATTCTAGACTCAACCTGCTTAAATGTATAACAAAATCAGCATCAACATTGACAACAAAAACACTTTATATACAACTATTGTTTAAAAAAGGTTTATGCACAAAGTGACAAAACAATTTAACTCCAAGGTTAGTATCATTTTGATAAAAAAAAAAAAACACACACACACAATTATGTACTACACTCATTTATACTAATTTCAAAAGTGTTAACACCCAAAATGATACATCGACTATAGCACAATCCACTAATTGATCATCGGCTATCAAGTTTAGCAAATTAAGTTCTCAATTATTCAATCTTTACCCAATAAGGTCGTCAACTATTCAATTCTTACTCAATAAAGTCATCAACTATTCAATTTTTACTCAATAAGGTTCTCAACAAAGGATTAAATTGAATAGTATACTGAGTAAGAATTAAATATAGTTGAGGACCCTAATTGGTAAAAGTGATAGTTGATGACTAATTTGTGAATTATGGCATAGTCGAGGGACTAATTTGGGTATTTATCCTTTCAAAAATATGAACATGAAAATGAACAGGTGCAAAATGAATGTGAAAATTATTGATGAAATTGGACACGTTGCGACATTAGTATTCAGACTACTTACAGAGTTATTATTGTTCCTATCAAGTAAACAAGTTATGAAAATTGAATAAGAGGTACTACTTATGAACCTTCTACAAATATAATAAATATTAATATTTTATTCAATACTTCCACATGAAACATGAAAAAAAAAACTATCATTACAAAATATCAACAGTCGCTTGCAAGATCAAGAGTTTATAGTACAACTAAGATCCAAGTCATATGCACAACAAGCTAACACAAATTCATAGTTTCCTACACCATAATCTCATTGCATTACACTGTCGTCTATGCTAGTTACCACTAGTCCACTAGTAACCCAGCTGCAAGTGACACACTACCAAAAAAAAAAAAAAAAAAAAGACGAGGACAAATAATAAAGATGAAGACAATGACAATGTTAATCAAAAGAGAATTAAGAAGACTTGAGAAATTCAAACCAAAAGTAGCATTTATTTAGACTATCTATTTTACAAAATGTTAAACATTTATTTTAGTGACAATTAAAATGAATCTCCTATACTACCTTGCATTTATATATACTTTGAATTATGTATTTAAATAAATGAATCTCCTATACTACCTTGCATTTATATGTACTTTGAATTATGTATTTAGACCGCTCCATTTATCTCAAAAGTCAAAACTATTGTTTAGTCGTGCCTTACATTTATTAGTAATTATTATTACTCCGTATAGTAATAATTAATAAATTAATTGGGACATCATTGACAATGTTAATACTATTTAGTCGTGCCTTACATTTATTAGTAATTATTATTATTACTCCGTACACTAATAAATTAATTGGGAAAATTTTCTCCTTTCTTGAAAATCATACTCCCCTACCTTTTTTTTTTTATATTTATTTTAATTAAAACAAAACAATATACGGTAGATTAAAACATATAAACAATAGAGTCCGGTGGGACATAATCCCAGTACAACGAGTTAACCTGAGCATAGGCCGTGGCAACTAACGTATGAGCTCCTAGATTAGTCTTAGGAACCAAACTAACTGAGCAATGATTAAAAGCTGACATAATAACCCTAGCGGCATCAACAGAAAAAGCAGTGTAACAAAAAAGATTGATGTTTTCCATGGTTACGTTAACAAACGATGGAGGTTGGAGCAATCGGTGTAGAGATCCACGAAAGTAAGCCCACGATATCCCTTAGCCAAGATAGCACTTCTTTGCATGCCAAAGATTCAGCCCTAAGTGGCGAGAAACAGTCCGACAACGACCCACTATATGCAGCTATAGGAATGTACCCTCGGATGACAGAAGCACCGCACCAGCCGTAGCCTTCTTCTTAGCAGCCTGATACCCCGTGTCGAAATAACACCGTGGTGGACGGTCTCTAGCTTTTGCCTTACAATATTAGACAAACCTTAATAGTATGTAAGTGTTTTAGGTGGGAAGTTAAAATGGAGGATTTTGTTTTTATTAATAGTATAGATTACAATTAGTACGACATTTCTCATTGTATTGTTATTATTATTATTATTATTATTATTATTATTATTATTATTATTATTATTATTATTATTATTAGTATTAACGGGTTTATTCTATATTTTTTTAGAATATTAAAACTAATAATAATATTATTAAGATATTATCCACATAATTTGATATTATTATTATGATATTTATTAGTAAAAATTTTATTTTTTTATTTTTAATAATAATATTATTATAAATAGTACATAAGTATTATTATTATTATTATTATTATTATTATTATTATTATTATTATTATTATTATTATTATTATTTAATATGACTATAGTAGTTACTATTATTATTGCTATTGCTATTATTATTATTATTATTATTATTATTATTATTATTATTATTATTATTATTATTATTATTATATTACGAGTATTGTAGTGTCATTTAATTTACAAATATACCAAAAGGCCTTAACAGTCGAGTCGCAGTACCGATTTTGAAAGCGAGGAGGAAGATGTCGCAAGTACTGCAAGTTCTTATAGTGAAATGCAACTAACCTATGCATTTCAATTTTGAACAAATTCATCAAGTGCATGATGACCAACCGCAATAGAGAGGCAAGAAACCAATGCAAGATGCACATTAGATATTATCATACAGGCTTTTTCTTTGGCCAAGACTGCAATGAGAATGAAGAATTTACACCTTGGTATAGCCTAACTAAAAATATTATAGAAGTTAAGATGATATGCGATGACTCTGATGAGTTGAAAAAAGCAGTGATGAACAATTAAAATTAAAAGATAATTCTTTTCAAATAGGATTTTGAAAAGAATATAACGACATTAGTACTTTTTACATACAAAATTGTCTAGGGTTTGAAAACAATTATGGATATTTCTCCCAAAACGTTCACCGCAAGTGCTTCCACTAACCAATTTTGAATCCCATTGCTTCCATTGAACCGGCCGGCGGGATCGTAGAGCGCAGTATGGGGTTGGGTTACTTTTGAATAGCTTAGGTCGTAGAAATCGTACGCCATGACGTTTACCCAATCCAGGTTTTTCTGGATAGCCTGGATGGGATAGCTCAATTCCTTAATTCTTGGTGCGTTGTTAATCGCCGTCGTTAAGAACAACGGTGACCGGCCGGAGCTGGTGGCCTCGGCAGCCACCGCGGCACGCCATTCTTTCAGGAGCGACTCCATATCAGCCATTTGATTCGTGGTTCTTGGGTATTCCCAGTTCAGGTCCAACCCAGAAAACCCATTAGCTCTAGCTACGGAAATGGAGGAATCGATGAACGATTTCCGGGAACTGGGTTGGCTGGCCATGGCCGGAAAAGTGTTGGGATCGGCGATATTTCCGCCGCCGATGGATAGGAGGGTCTTGACGGAAGGGTTTTTGAGGCGGACAGTGGCTGTGAACTGGGAAAATGATGTAGAGGGAAGGGTGACCTTGTTGGTTTGAGGATCAAGTTTTGCAAATGCACAGAAAAGGTGAGTGAACAAAGTGGAATCTATGTCGGAGGCTGGAACTCCGGCGTCTGCCAACCAATATGCTCCATTCACGCCGCCTTGCCCAAAGGACGTCTGAAACTCAACGACAATGACAAGAAGAAAGAAGTAAAACACACTTTTCGAAGCCATTTGAAGTGTATTAAGCAACCTTTTCTAGCTATCCCAACATATATATATAGGTGACAAACTGACGACTTAATATTTTCCCCCCTACCTTAATCTACTCAGTTTCTTCAAATATGTAAGAGTGGAATAGTTATCATGTTCAATGATATACTCACAATTGGTACATTTACATATAGGGAACTCAAGTTCAAGCGATAGTATTTGATTACGGCATTGAAATGTATGATATCACTCTAGAGACCAATCTCTGATATACTATTTTAAATGTCCTTGTCAAACTTGCCCAAACTAACTACAAAGTTATGTTGATCTGATCATAAATACAACTACACCTGGACTTTAAACGGTAGGACTATTGTCCAAATAATTGATAGTGATGACACTCCACCCGCTTCAATTGAACAAGTTTACACATTATTCTTAGAATTTTATAAATGTATGAAAACTTCTAAAGAAATTTGTAAGTTAATTTTTAATATATCATTATAACAATATTTATTGTAAATTTGTAACCATATATATACTTCAAATTATTTATCCTCATCCTCTATTGGTAGCAATTATAGCATTTGTTATTGACAAACGTAACTTCCAAAACAATTTATGTTAACATACAACGGATGAAAATAAAAAAATCAATCACTTCATAAGAGTGTGATTATACTTTTTTTTTTTTTTTTTTTGCAGGAAGAGTGTGATTATACTGAAACTACTAGAGTGATAATATATAATAGCATACTAACACGGTAAGATTAGAACAATTAGACCACTCCATTTATCTCAAAAGTGTGGACAACTTCCGTGTAGAAGTAATTTTTTTTATTCCTCCAAAAAAATGAAAATTTATCCCATTAATATAAACTCCCGATGAAAGTTTTTTTTTTTTTTTTGGAATACAACTAACCCGTTACAATGTAATATCTATTTATAACTACTTTTGCAACCCGTTGAAGCACAAAGAGTCAATACCACTCTCACTGAGGCTCGAACCCATGACCGAGATGCGAGAGTTACTTCATGCCACTAAATGACAAAGTCATTGGTCACGATTAAAGTTCTTAATTACCTTATCTCGGTGGAAAATTCAGAGTTTAGATACTTTTTCAAAGTCAATACTATTGTTTAGTGGTGCCTTAATTACAATAATTAATAATTATTATTACTCCGTATACTAATAAATTAATTGGGACATCATTGACAATATGTTAATTAATACTATTGTTTAGTCGTGCCTTACATTTATTTGTAATTATCATTACTCCGTATATAATAAATTATTTGGGAAAATTTTCTCATTTCTTGAAAATTATACTCCCCTACCTATTCATTGAAAATGTTATCTATGCCCACTAGTTTACGTGACAAAAATGAATTCTAACATCCCGGGTAGGAATAATGCTACATATATACCCACTCCAAAAAATTTTCATTTTAATTTTCTCTTTTGACAGCTTTTTCATTGGATAATTTGATTTTTGATAATAAGTTAGTGGGTTCAATTAATTCATGACACATTATATTTATAAGTCATTTTATAAGAGATTTTGAAAGGAAAAAAAATTGAAGGGGAACTAAACATTACCCTAATTATTATTACTCCATATACTAATGAATTAATGGGGCCATCATTTTTTTCTCCATTCTTGTCAATTACTCCGCTTTATTTGACTTTGTTGTTTATGTCAATTACTATACATGATAGAAAGGAATTATATCCAATATGTCATGTCACTTTCTTCATTGATGAATATTTTTGTAGTTCAATAGCACCGTCGTGTTTGTTCTTAGGTGTTGATGTGTCATGATTTGGATAGGACTATAGCAATGACGATGATAATGGAGGAGACGATGAGTGTCCTTAAGTTTAATTGTAAAGAAGTATCATCAAGACTTACATTCCAATGAAAGCAATACCAATATTATGCACAAAGATATGCATACATCACAGAAAAATCCTTTAATTTGAGCAGATTTCTAACTGTTAACTGTGTTTGAGAAGATAAGGATATTGTTCTCTGAAGTACTGTTTATTATATTCTAGTCTCTACGCGTGCGTGCATGTATATATATATATATATATATATATATATATATATATATATATATATATGTTGCAAAAATCTCATCTAGACTCCGATTAATTGGGGCCTAGGCGCTAAGCGATGACCAGCTGCCTAGCGTATCACCATAATCGGTGGTCTAAGCGGCTAGCCGGCGTCTCACACCGCCGATTCTCCCCTGCTTCTATCAAGATGTCGGCTAAGCAACGTGTCAAGATGTCGGCTAAGCAACGAAGCCAGCAAACATCGTCGATTCACACAGTCCTCCGTATTAAATCGCCGTCTTTGGCGTTCACTCATCTCCTACAGACGCAACCATCGCTGCCCAATGAAGCCATGTCTCCTTCCCCTCATATTTTCAACTGTTAATTTGTGATAGTTCAAGAGGACTACGAATGGGAAAGGAAACCAGCCAAAAGAGGATAGTATAACATGAAAAGACGAAAACGCCCCTGAATTATACAGCCAACTGACGGAAATACTAACGATGGACTATAAGTGGAACACTTTAAATAACACTGGTCGCAATGTGGCAAAATTAATTAAAATGGACTAAAATTGAAAACACCCCTATATCAGTGACCAAAAAAGTAATTCACTCTAAAAAAACACAGATTTCCTATCAACCTTGCTCTTCTTCTTCTTGGACACATGTATAAACAAGGATGCTTAATTGATTTTCAGGTCAAAACAGAACTTGATTTTTTCCTAGTCTTTCATTTCAAGATAGGCCAAGATCGCCTCCATTGGGACGAGATCTCATGACCTCTTATTTAAGAGAATCACTACATGTCACTTGACCACAAGGTTATTGGTTAGTCATTAGTGCAATAAGTTTGGCCATGTAAGAATAATGTTGCATTATATTATTCCATCACCCGATTACCAAAAATAAATCGAATAAAGATAAAGTCATCATGAATAAAATTATCACACAATAAATATTTTTTCCAACATGTAATATTATATATGATTATTTATACTCCACAACTCCAAATAATCATACAAATATTAGATCACTTTATAAGTCATGAATCTTATTTATTTATAAATTTCCAACTATATATGTATGTGGGGTATAAGCATTTCTGAGTAGTACGTACTCCGTATCAAATAAGAAGACAAAGAAGCACTAATAATGCTGAGGAATACTCTTCTTCTGCATGCCTATGTAATATCCACAAACGCCGCATCAATATATAAACGACACATATTATATATTATATATTATATGCTCGATCCTTCACAAGGAGAATATGTTTGTATTAGTCTGTGTCTTCTGGAGCTTGGTAGCATGACTATTTATAGTAGTATAAGGTTTAATTTTCACACACACCACATGAACATGCACTATATATAATAGTGGCCTGGAAGATTATGTTGAATGATACACATCTCACAACTTGCGGACAAGAAGGAAAATAAAGTTGTATAGACAGGCCAGGGCAACCATTAATAATTAAAACAAAATTATATATATATAGATTTCTTCCTATAACATAATCGCCACAATCCCCGCCGCTAACAATTCCACAAGCCTATTGCCTAAATTGAAGGGGCCGGCGGGATCGTAGAGGGCAGAATGGGGTCGGGCTACTTTTGAATAGCTTGGGTCGTAGAAATTGTAGGCCATCACGTTTATCCAATCCAGGTTTTTCTGGATAGCCTGGACGGGATAGCTCAATTCCTTAATTTTGGATGGGTAGTAAATCACCGCCGTTAAGAGCAGCGGTAACCGGCCGGAGCTGGCAGCCTCGGCAGCCACCGCGGCACGCCATTCTTTCAGGAGAGACTCCAGATCAGCCATTTGATTCGTGGTTCTTGGGTATTCCCAATTCAGGTCCAACCCAGAAAACCCGTTAGCTCTAGCTACGGAAATGGAGGAATCGATGAACGATTTCCGGGAACTGGGTTGGCTCGCCATGGCCGGAAAAGTGGCGGGGTCCACATTTCCGCCGCCGATGGATAGGAGGGTCTTGATGGAAGGGTTTTTGCGGCGGACGGTGGATGTGAACTGGGAAAATGATGCAGAGGGAAGGGTGACCTTGTTGGTTTGAGGATCAAGGTTTGCAAATGCACAGAAAATGTGAGTGAACAAAGTGGAGTCTATGTCGGAGGGCGGAACTCCGGCGTCTGCCAACCAATATGCTCCATTCACGGCGTCTTGCCCAAAGGATGTTTGAAACTCCACGACAAGGACAAGAAGAAAGAGGTAAAACACAATTTTTGGAGCCATTTCAAGTGTATTAAGCAACATTATCTAGCTATATCACAACATATATAGGTGACAAACTAACAACTTAAATATTTTTTTTTCCTGCACCTTAGTGGAATAGTCATCATGTTCTATGTCTTTTTTTTTTTTTTTAATGAGAGAGACTCGCAATCAGCATCCAAGCATGTATTAAATTAATTTATTCCTATTAAAAATTAGACCTTATGCAATAAGTTTTAAAAAGAATCCAACATACAAAATCATATTTTATTCAGTCATCACCTCTGTGGAGGCTCATGGTCTATGTCTTGGTTTATAGGATAATCATTATCATTATCAAACTAATGGAAATTAAAGCCAATAAAATTCAACTACATGCCAGTTG